>LPNX011063866.1:1742-29242 GCA_001517045.1 Pseudotsuga menziesii
TGGATTGGGAAGCTTCATCAAAACTATAAGGTGTTTATTGATTTTCTTGGAAGAGCAACTTCGAGAAGTTTCATCAAAATTATAAGGTGTTTATTGATGTTCTTGGAAGAGCAACTTCGATATTTCAGATAGAGGCAAGGGATTTACCATGTTTGTTTATGTATTTTAGGGGATTATATGAATTCTACTTGATTGTTTTTTAGTTGTATATGCAAGCTTCCAACATAATTGACAAAGTTTGCATATTTATTAATTTTGGTTTGGATTCACAATAGTGAAGTTCGTTTGTTTTTTATGAGTTAATTGGGGTTTTGGTTTACATTGGGCATGTAAATTACTTACACAAACTTGCAATGTGCTTGACAAACTTTGCATATTTGTGGATTTTGTTATGGATTCAAAAGGATCCTTGTGAATATGCATATGGAAATGGTGAAATTCATTTGTTTTTTGAGTTAATTGGGGTTTTGGTTTCCATTGGCAATGAGAATTTTGGGTATGAATTTTGGTAAATAATCAAAATTATTTAATTTTTATCATTAAATTGGGGATTTGGTTTCAATTGGCCAATTACATTGGGGTTCTTGTTTCCATTGGCCAATTCCATTGGGGTTTTTGTTTTAATTGGCCATAATTTAATTTAATATGATTTAATTTTTCAATCTAGGGCAAATAAATTGATGAACAAAGAGAAAAAAACATGAAAAGAAATGAGGAAAATACCTCACAAAGAGGAGTTTTATCCAAAGGTGGAGATGGAGGGCTTTGGCGCACCCAAAAATGCATTCACCTAGTCGATATTTGCTCCAACGTTGTCCAATAGCAGTGCGGTGAGGAGAAAAAGACGGCCTCGTCCTATTTAAAAGAAAACAAGCTTTCCAAATCGTGCCTCCGTTTTAGTGAACGAAATCACGAACTAAAACTGAGGCGCAATTTATTTTACTATCCTAGTTGGCATGCCTATTGGCATCCTTGGGACTAGGCTTGGCACGTTCGGGATCACTTGGGATGATTTTTAATTTTTGGATTAAGAGTGATTGACTTCACTCCACCATTGCATCTAAAATGTCCCTCAACTTCTTGCACACACCCATAACCTTATTAGTTTCATATCTTGCAAAATTGGATCATGACTGAGATGATATTATATAATATATATATTGAATGAGTGTCTAAAGTCTTTTTCGTTATTACTTTGCACCTTTTTAAAGCTTAGTCATATAATATGAGTAGTTTCATATCTTGCAAAATTGGATCTGAAGTGAAATGATATTATATAATATATATATTGAATGAGTGTCTAAAATATTTTTGGTTCTATAAGCAATATATGACTTTGAATTTTTCATTGCTTGCATTTATTGTGAAAGTCATATAGTCTCATTTTCGACTGATAATTTACATTTCCTTTGTTTTGTTCCATGTAAGTTTAAAATGAATAAAACTACTTAGTTTGTGGCGTTGTTTCCTTTTTCCAATCCATCTTGAAATTCTTTTTCTTTTATAATGAATGAATTAATGTCTCTTAATACAACATATCCTCACTTCACTCAAGAAATGATTATATAGATATATATTTATTAATATTTCCATACTCTTTTATCTTAGTTGTCTTTATGGAGACTTTAAAGTTTTAGATCCTTTTGTTTATACATAATTAGCTATTTGATCATTTACAATTTATATAGACCTTCATGATTGTATGTGTCCTTTCATTTTATGGAGTATTTTAGCATTTTGAATAGGTAACTTACTTTCAACTGTAAGGGGAGCTATTGTGAATAGAATTTTGTTGTAGTAGATTCAATGTTTATAAATGCAATTAAAGAAAATCTAAATTAGTTTATATTACATTATAAAGAAAATCTTGGAAAATCTTGTAAAACCATGCTTTGCATTGATGTAAAAAAACAAAATATATTGATTATAGTGTTTTATTTGAGCACAACTATTAGTTATTTCCATCCTATACATTGCCCTACCCTATGGTAAGAGTAGTTTATATTACATTGTAAAATAAGTGTTTTATGCTTGTAGAAGCTATATATTGCCTTTATTATTTTGAACTACTTTTATTTTTATTATTGCTTATATTTGTCCATTTCCAGATTTTTTTGTCAACTATTAATTAGTTGTTTCATCATTTTCAATTTATATACACTATTTATACACTTGTATGTGTCTAATTCGTTGTTTGATGATTTGCAATTTATATACACTGTTTATGCAATTGTATGTGTTAGCATTTTGAATAAGCAGCTCATATAAACTGTTAAAAAAAGCTATTGTGAATAACATTTTGTTCTCAACCAGATTTCTATTTCCATGTTTACAAGTTTGAAAATTGTTTATAAAGGTGATATGAGACACAGGAGGTTCAAAAATATAAGTTATTAATAATTATTATAACTCTCGGGGTGAAAAGTTTGTACATATGAGGTTTAATATTTTACTTTCTGTTTTTTTAGTTGTGTGAAATTATCTTTCATGTTAATTTATAATTTTAACTTAAATTTTATTACATATTCGCTGCAAATTGAATTAAGCTTGCAATTAAATTTATAAATGTGTTATAAATTAATTTTAGTTTTAAGAATGAAATTTGTATTCAAATGAAAACAGCCATGATGAATGCTATTTGTATTATAATGGAGTCAGCCATTATGAATGAGATTGGAACCTATATTATCCATTGGACAAAGTTGTTAAAAGTAATATGTTGGTTTCTATTTCCAAATTATCAATCAATATTGTTTGATGCAAACCTGGTAGTCCTTGTGCATCGAGGAAATGAAAGTGTTGTTGATTTTGCATTTTCAAATGAATATTAACCTTGTTTTGTTCAAATATTAATAGAAATTATCCTTTGTAACAACCTTGAATGAAATGAACTATGACCTTCAAAATAGAAATTCAATATTATTATAGCTTGGTTATGTAGTTCTGATATATTATTTGTATACACAATTTCTCTTGAAATGACCTTTATTATAATGGTGTATAATGCCATTTTAATTAAGCAAGATATAAATCTTTTTGGAAATCACAATACCATACTCATAAACAGGTCCCATTTGAATTTCTCAGTCTTAACAGTTACTAGTATTATAGTCAACTTTCTTCATTCCAATCCATTATTATTGATTTATTAAAATGGCTGTCAATATATAACAGTTATTTGTATATGAAGTACTTGTAAAAATATAAAATAAATGGACAACCCCACTGGCTCGCTGTCCAACTGTTTATTGAACAAAAACATGTATGTATAATGCCTGTTAATTTATTATCATCTTTAAGTAACACTCACCAACCTTACGAACCAATTGCCATGATGGAATTTATTTTCAATTTATAAACCTGTAGCAAGAACCAAATCATCTATGTAAGTGACGCCCAAACTGAAATTCACATCTTACACCATGAGGACTTCGGCTAATAGTAGCTTCGTTCTACAGCTATGAGTTTTAAAGTTCACTACAGATCTTACGCCCCGTTCTGTAGCAGTAATGCAAGGTTAAAGCAGCAATATGAAGCTTTGCCTACTGCATATGGTAAGGTTAAAAATAGACATATATTATGCCATAAGTATATATGGTCTAACTTAACTAACTAATTATATAAGTGAGAAGGTGATTTTGTTTGTTTTCTGGATGAGTAGTAAAGATACATATATTTTGTCATTAAGTTTGTAAATTGGATTGCCATTATAAATTGAAATAAGTTTGCAATTGAATTTAAAGTATATAGTTACTAATCAATATTATGCTATAGTCTAGTTGCATAATTTAGTTTGACAAGTTTTGAGTGAATGCTTGTTCTTAGCTAATGTACTGTTTACTTGTACAAGTTGTCTCTTATACTGGGAGATTTATCACACCCATACCTAGAAAGTTCACAAGACAGTTTACTACCCAATTGAGAATTGAGTTACGACTTCTTTCACATTTCGACAGGGAGTGGAAAAGAGGAAAATAAAACAATTTTAGCATTTAAAGTGGCAATTAGCTTTCAACTGCAACTGAAGACTCAATTACTTGAAATAACCAGTTGCTTACCCAATCAATATGGCTTTCTGTAACAGTAAAAGGTCTATAAAACTCAAAGTGGTCGCAACTTCAAAAGCTCACACATAGATCTTTGTCATTACATCTATGTCCCTCAATGCAATCTCCCCATAACTGTTAATGAAAATTACTCTCATGTGATGGATTATTGAAAGCATCAATAAGGATATATATGCTATTTGGGAGTTGACGGTCTGGAGATTTGAAAATGGTGGGATATAATTTATGTGTGAGAATTTATTTTTTAATTAAAATATGTGTAACTGTTTAGGGGTGGGAAATTCGGAATACATTACAATTTAGCCTATTGTTGACTTTTTGATAGCTTTTTTTAAAGCATGTTAACGAAATTAGGAAAGATTTTTTAATCTTATTTTTTTTTAAAACTTCCAAAATAGTGTTAAAATTACTTAATTTAAAGCCACTGCATCCATTTATCAATTCAAAATTTCCATTTAAACAAGAAGAAAATCCAAATTAAAATAGAAATTCACCATATTTATATCAAAACCTAGCAGAAAAAGCTAAAATGGAACAAATAACCTAATAACCCTTCACCAAAAATGAAACAAATAACCTGATAACTCTTCACCATAAGAATAAAACAGATCACCTGATAACCCACACGGGCCACTCCGCCTATCCAGCGCGAGCTAAGCGTAAAGATTTTTTTCATATCTAGAATCAAACTGTCCATTGGCATGACTCTGTTTGGAGTGCTTGTCACCTTTTAATCTGTGCAAAGGACCTGTCCATGGAAGGATCGGTAGTAGTGAGGATCTCCTATAGTTTCCCTGCGCCTGGCAAAACCTGAACTCAAATAAGGGGGACTACTTAGCTAAGCGAACTCTCCTTCATTCAGCTAGATAGGGAGTTAGTTGTGAGCTTATTGACTCAATATCTAGAAGACCGTTGTTGTCATATTGAAACTAAATAAGCATCCTCTACGTAGACTCTATTAGGGTCTTAGATTTGTTCACAATATATGATTGTTCTTTTATTATACTGGAATATCTGAGTTTAACTTGCATTGTATTTGTTTCATCCAAGGTACACCATAGATTTCATTTTGTATAATTCCCCAGTTTTGTGTCCTCTCTATATCATCATCCGGGATATAAACTGGATTTTATGATATAGTAACATAATTCCTATTAATATATTACATCGCATAGATACGTTATACCTGCTTCATATCTCAGTTTCAATTCATGTTCAATACATATGTTCTGTTGAACAATCCATGTAATGCTGTTTAATCCATATATCATAAATAAAAAAATTATAACCGTTTGGTTTCATATATTTTAGTGGCATAGATAAGTTCTACTTGCATTGTTGTCTAATCCGATTCTGAAAATAAAGAAGTTACAACATAAATTTCATTTCGTAGAAGTTACAACATAAATTTCATTTCGTATAATTTCCATGTTTGGTATATGAACAACGAGTTTAAAAAATGGCAGTTCTGGATCCCATTTCTCGGGTTTTCAAACAAGCAATCTTAATCTATCTATCTAACAATCAATCTTAATCGACTATCTCGCAGCTAGTATCTATTGAACAGAATAATAGTATGTAGGTGTTTATATTTTACAATTTTTTTAGTGTTAAATTTATCTTAATTATTAATTTAATACTATACAAAATAATACAATAAAATCTATAAACAACCAATAATTAATTTATCTATAAAATCAATCTTAATTTATCTAATCATAATATGTGTTTATATTTTACAAATTCTTGGGTTTTAAGCTTACTTAAACCATTAATTTAATACTATACACCATAATGCAATGGTTAATACTATACACCATAATGCAATGGAATCTTTCAAACAACCAACCGTCAATCTATCTATCCAACAATAATAGATAGGTGTTTATATTTTACAATTTCAATCAATCTATTTATCAAATCAATCTTAATCTATCTGTCCAATAGTTATATTTTATATTTGTAACATCCCTCTCACATACCCTAGAGATTTTCTAAATTGCGAATGTTATTGTACTTGTCTCCGGGTGAGGAGCTCAAGGCCAAGGCCCCACCGGAAACAAACCTTGCAACCTATGTAAGTTAAAAACTTAGGAGGCATAAAGACAATGACATAAGTTAACCCCAAGAGATAAGAACAAACGATTAAAAGATCCATAAGGGATACCATGGTCCTACATATCGGCAGTGCTAGAGATAATATCTGCGCCTACCAGGATACCTACTTCGCTAAAACTTGTTCCGACTGAGACACCATACCTAGTACTTGATCCTAATGCGATTAAGTCCGAATAAGTGAAGTTGCAATCACTCTTCTTAAACGTCGACATAGAAGACTTAAGAAGTTAAAGTTGAAAGAGCTAATTGCCACGGGACTATAGGTCATAGTCTCTTTAAGAGAGATAGCACTACTAGCCCATCTTGTTTGATAAATACCTTATATCTAGACTAATATATATATATAGAGAAAGAGGGACTGGCCATACATAAGTTAATACAAGGAAATATGACAATTTCCTTCCACGACTTAGGTGTCATCCTAAGAAAAAAATAAGTCGTGGAAAAGACGACTCATCGATGGAAAAGAAATGATATATTAAGTAAAGTACATGGACTATTTCAGTTCTCATAAAAGACATGGATTGTTCTAAAAAGAAATGATATATTATGTATTTATTGAATTGAATGGATTTAGAGCCCTTTGGTAAAAGGGGCAGGAATAATTTTTTAGAGGAAAAAGTAATAATGGATTAAAGTCTTTTTAAAGAATGTAAATACATTTATTATAACCAGAAAGGCAATGGATTAAAGTCTAATTATAAAGTAACATGAGTTATTTTATAATTGAGCCGAGAGGCTCTCTACAGCCCAGTATGGGGGAGATCTTGTAACGTTACGTAACGTTGAAGTGTTATGTAACGTTGTAACGTTACGTAACGTTACATAATGTTATGTCGGCTAAAAAATAGAAAAAAAATAGAAGTAACGTTACATAATGTTATGTCGGCTAAAAAATAAAAAATTAAAAGAAAAAAAACAACTATATAAATAGCAAGTATCACAAACTAAATCCAAATCCTAGCTACCTTGATCCAGCAACAGCAACAACCACCCTCACAGTAAACAACAATAACCGCGACTGCAACAATAAACCCAGGTAAGAATTTTAAATTTGCTAATGGACAATCAATTCAGCAGGTAATCAATTTAGATATTCTTTAGATATTCTATGGCTGATATCGAGGAATGTTTGTTACAGGTCATGTTCGGGTTTTTGAGTTGAAGCGAATTTGAATCAATAACTCCTCCGTTTGCCAGCAGGCTTTTATTTTAGGTTTGAGGAAATGGAAACTACTACCCATGTCGGTGTAACAGAGGTGAAGGCGGAGACAACCCAAGTTGAGCCACGAGCTGGCCAGGATTGCCCACCATCAAAAATTTCCCTTTATCAGGTTTTCTCAAACCCATTAGCTGGGGTGTTTTAAATTTTAATTTTCCAGCAGGCAAAGAAAAACGTAAATACCCTTCTATTATGGATCTTGATTGGCATTTCTCTCTTACTTCTATTTCACTATCTTAACAGTAGGATCATCTTCAGATTTTCTAAAATTAAGGATCTTTATTGGCATTCCTCTCTTACTTCATCCACTGTGATTCTACTTCACAATCTTAACACTAAGATCATCTAAAGATTTTCTAAAATTAGGGATCTTGATTGGCATTCCTCTGTTACTTCATCCACTGTAAATCTATTTCACTATCTTAACAGTAAGATCATCTTGAGAAGTTGTTTGCAAGCAGCTATAGGGCCTCCTTTTACTTGTATCAAATTAAGCTTTTGCTCAATGCCAAAAGCCTGGAAATATCCACTCCTTCTTGATTACCGACTTTATCCCAAACCTAAATATGATTAAAACTCGCAATTACAATCATTCTGATATCTGGTACTTCATCTGTTTTCCATTCTTCACAACTAGATTTCACTGATCTCGCCAAACTCCTTGTTGGAGGTCCAAATTCTCTATCAGTTGTCGCTCGACCTCCCTTCCATCTTTATTATCACAAAGTTACACAAGCAGTACCGCTGTCACAGTGTTATCACATTTAAATGTTAGCACAAATATATTTAGTGAGTATGAACGCTCCATGAATTTGATGTTGAATGAAAAGCTAGAGATACACTGCTGCTAGTATATCATGAAACAGTTCGGCCATCCGTCTTTGTTTCTTTAGACTGAATATTGAAGTTACCCGCATGTATCACAAGTCTGGGATTTATTTATTGATACGAATAATGCATTTCTTACTAGATACGCTCCCATTAGTTTATCTTCCATGGCTCTTACTTTTTGTTTTGCTGTAATTTAATGAATATCCTTTTCCAATCACACAATGCACTGAAATATTTATTATTACTTTTCTGAATGTTTGTTGAGCCGAGAGGCTCTCTACAGTCCAGTATGGGGGAGATCTTGTAACGTTACGTAACGTTATTTTTATTAATAAAAAATAACTGGAAAATCTGTAATTCGATAAGCAGAGACTGCAAGGATGGTTTGTCTAATGTTCTCAATATTTGTATAGTGAAGTAAAAGGATGAATGTTTTTTACAAAATATAGCATTGTGTTTTCCATCCCGGACAGGTAGAAATACAGCGAAAAAAAAAGGATTTGTATGGTGAAGTTAAAAAAGGATAAATATTCTTGTACAAAAATATAGCATTGAGTTTTTGAGCCCGAATAGGTAGAAATACAATGGAAAAAAATAAAGAAAGACAGATTTGAACAATCAAGCCATTGATAAAAGCCATAGAATCTCATAGAATCAAGCCAGTACCAGACAGTAAGTAACATCATTTTCCCTCTTATTTAAGCCAGTACGAGACAGTAACATCATTTTCCCTCTTATTTTCCAAAATAAAAATCTATAGTTTCCAGAAAATATTATTTACATTTTTTTTGGGAAATAATGGTTGTCTACTAAATTATTTACGTCTTGACATATTTCTGATTTGTTTGGAGGATGAGTATACACTTAAACCAAGCATTTTACGGCTACATCGGACTTTTGTTATCACATAAAAACATTTTCAAAAACTGAGAACTGTTTTTTCATAAACATATAGTAGCGCCCTGTACTCATACCTCGCAAGGGAGAATGATAAAATCCCCGATATTCACCAGTTTTTGTTTCAGTTAGTAACCATTTTCCAGCCTTCACAGAGGAAACTGCTTTTGCAAGTTCATGAGCTTTTCAATTTCTTTCTTTATAACATGCTTTATGCTTTATGGATATTGATCCCAACATATTTTTAACTTTAAAGGTTGTTGCAAAACATTCTCGAGCAATATGTTATGAATTCTATTTATATCATTTATGGAATTGACAGTAACTGAAAACTCTAAAAATATAATTTTCCTCTAAATCATTTTAAAATTTGCAAAAGTCTTAAAACACTCAGCTGAAAATAATTTTTACATTTTTTTTTTTTGGAAAAATGGCTGTATACTAATGCTAATTTAAGTTTTACCTATTCATGTTTAATGTTTTTATATAAAACATAAAAACCATTTTATGTTTTCGCTTATGTTTTATATAAAACATAAAAAAAAACTGTTTTATATTTTATATTTTAATTATATTTAAATTTCCTTTTTATATGGAGATTTCATTTCTCCATAACAATCTCTTCTTTCTCCATGCATATTTGTCAATGTACTTTTAAATTTTAAATTCCACAGAAGTAGTCTGGATTAAGCTCCTATCATGATCAATACAATACAAATCTTAGGCTCTATCAAGTGCCGAGAGGGATCAAATATCCTGAGGTGCAAACCTCTTCTCAAGTATTGCACTCAAGAAGGTTTGCACGTAAGGAGATTTGATCCCTCTCGGCTCTTGATAGAGCCTAGGATTTGGATCTATGCTGGTTTAACCTCTTAGGTATTTAGAGGTTATAACATGGACATGCATATGAAGAATTAAATTCTTTCCACAAAAAAAAGTTTAACCATACGAATGGGTCATACTCTTTACTCCAATTACGCTTGTTTTTAGGCTTGACTGAAGGAGGGGTTCAGCTTGAAGGAAGGGAATAAATACTGAACCTTGACAACCGTAACCAATGCTTAGGGCATAAACGGTTGATAGAATCATGGCCTAAAAATCTACTCGACAGTTACAACAACAACACTTGTTTAGGAATTGGCCGGGATGATAGGAAGAGCATGGTCTCACCAAATTAATGAGTAAATTATATTTATAGGATTGGATGGAGAGAGAAGGGGGAAGGACTCAGTTCGTAACCACCTATCTGGTATGGTGGAGGGATAACGACCAGTGTGAGGAAACACTTTGCTCACTGCCTACCCTTGGCCGGATCTACACTTAGTATTGGTTTTTAAAGATGAATTACCAATCTGAAGAGAGGACTTGCGATGGGTTCCTTGAGAGTTCCTGGTCGGTTTTAGCATGCATCTAGTAAGAAACCCCTTTTTGCTCTTCATGTTTCATGTAAACGCCTTTAGTGATTCGTAATCAAGTCGAGACGTGAAGGCTAGGTCAAATGGCAACTAGGTTTTTAGTGTGCGATTTCCTTTTGGGAATGACCCAGCTCTCCCAGAACTTATAAACGCATCCGGTAAAAAATCCCTTTATTCTCTTCATGTTTTATGTAAACGCCTTTAGTGACTCGTAATCAAGTCGAGACGTGAAGGCTAAGGCAAATGGCAACTAGAATTTATAGGATGTGATTTCCTTTTGGGATTTGACTGAGCTCTCCCAGGACTTATATAGGCACTTGGAAATTGTTCCATTGGTAAATACAAATGAATTTTTGATGCACTGTATATTTGATGGCACATAAATCTAGCATCTCCATGCTAGCGTTTGATTTGTAGATTTAGATCTGAAAATGGATTTCCGCTATGTTATGCAATTTCATTTAGATTTGTAAGTTGGATGCGGTTGATGTAGATATTTTGATCTGGAAATGGATCGAGCTAAATCTGTATTTTAAAAGATCAGTCATATCTCCCGAGAAAGCAAATATTAAATTGACGAATTGTAGCCTTTGAAACAACCTTTATCCTGTCGTTTTTTCCCTTCTTGTAATTGTTGCTGAGGCGTAAGAGGCCTTCGAGAGTCTGAACGTTTTCTCTGCCAATGATTTGGTGTGAGATCTGAACAGTAGCGTTTCTCTTCCAACGATCTGGTATGAAATCTGAGTATTAACGTTTTCTCTGCCAATGAATTGGTATGAGATCTGAACATTAGCGTTTTCCTCTACCAATGATTTTTGTTTTAGATCTGAACTTACTTTTCTTGCATTTTCCTCTTGCTAGCGACTTTGTATAAGTTCTTGGATTTGCGTTAGTTAAGAACTGGATCGACACTCCGTTGACTGCGATCTTCTTTGAGATCTGGAATCCATTGCCAAAGTTTTCATTTATTTAAGAATTGGAAATTTTGGTTCCTCTATTATTTGTGATTTTGGATCCCCATTTCCTTAGCACGTGATATGAAATGTATTCTTCATACGTTTGTTTTTATGGATGACCATCCTGTTTAATTTTCAAACAAAGTCAAATTCAATCGGAGGATAATTTATCAGTTTTGGAATTGATAGGACACATTAATGTAAAATACCAAAATACTGCAGTTGTATAGTTGGGGTTGCATAATAATTTACTATTGTTTCGGAGGGTGGGATGCCTAGATTTTATTGGGAGACAAAGTCCGAACCTGTTATGATTCTATAACGTTCGTTGTGTAGTGGTTAGAGTCTATGAGAAGAATAGGAAGAATTTATGGAAACCATGATGTTGTGGAATATATTTTGTTGAATGAATTTTACATAATACAACGGTTTGGTGGACGTAACTTTAAGGACGGTGTGAACCACTTACATTTGTGTCTGTCTCATTTTCATGTGTCTGAATGTTTTCCTTTCCTCACTTTGTTTGTGTAAATGTGATGTTGTTCTGCAACCTTGTTAATGGATTTTGCTACTATAGAAGATAATCAAGAAAAGTTATTATAATGAGTTTTGGTCTGCACATAGTATTGTTTTAAATGCATTGATGATGAAAATGCTTGCAGTTTCCAACCAAGGTAAACAGTGTTATGGTTAAATATATGATGTTAGATAAATGTATTATGTGATCTTCACCCTAACCTGAAGGAGTTATGCTTAATTCATTTTGTGAAGAAATAACTTATTATGATGAAGGTTTTAGAGAGAAAATGAATTCAATACCTTGTGGGCATTTTATGTCAGTCACAGTAAATGTATGTGCTAATGTGATAGGAGAAACCTGAACAAGTATTCAAAATGATTGTTGGAATTTGCATATAAGAAGTTCTCCATTGAGGTCTAACATATCATGTTTAATTAAAATGCATTGTGGATCAAAAGCTTATAACTTTTGGGGATTAGCATTGTAGCGTGCATGGAAGTATATTACATCATAGTACAGAGTAAAGCCTTCATTGGGAGGATAAAGTTCTAAGGAAAGGTGAGAAATTCCATTAAGAGTAAGTCCATATACTATGGAGTTATAAGAGTATATAATGTGTCATGAATACCAACAAAGTTGCGGATAAGCAAATCTGTTATCTAGATGAATTGATTAAATTTTGTTTGGATTATGTAGGTATGCGAAAATGGGAATGTGACAACAATGGTTGTATGTAACTCTTGAGTTTGATCATAATGATGGTATAAATTGTTGAATGGTGAGTCCAAAAGAATATGTTATTGACGTCAATTGGAGGGCTAAAGGACACAATTATTGCTTAGGTATACTTTGGTTTTGAGCTAATGAATTGAGCGTATGTTATTAAATGTATGGGTAATTATATGAATTGATGCTAAGGATAATGTTACACTTGATGGGTATTTATTTCAGAGACGGACATAAGTCAACTTGTTGTAAAAGAACCTTGTGAAAGGAGCATAATTTACCCCATTTTTCACTAATGTTATCTTCAGTTTTTGGGTGATGTTACAACAATTTATTGAGTTTTAATACTATACAACATTATATAATGGAATCTATCAAACAACCAACAATCAATTTATCCTAAATAGAACTTACACTCCTCATTTACCCGAACTTAAACTAGCTCTAAATTTTACAATTTTAAGGACACAGAATCTGCAACATTGTTGTTAGGACTTGTTGAAGAAGAGTAATTAATCTCGGGAGAAAACGGTGGCCGCGGCAATTAACTTGAGTTACCGCACAGCACAACCTTTCTGTTTTCCCCTTTTTTACTTTTTCAAAACTTGCGACTCGATTTTCTTGTGTTGCACAAAGAAATTATTGCGCAATGGAATTTCTACGTGAGAGTTATTGCACTTACAGAGTTACTACGATGGAGTAACTGCAATGGACTCTTCACCACATTTTACTTTGGCTTCAACCAACTTTTAATGCGACATGAATTTGGTTGCGACAAACTCATGTGCAAGCAAGTTTTCCTAGTCTAAGGACTTAGGAATATGAAAAGTTCACTTTTTACTGCGATAACCTAGGATTAACTGTGACACAACTATATTGTGAAAGACTCGCAATATTATATAAGAAAGATAATAAACAAGATGTGTCGAATCTCTGCGTGTAAAACTAGGAACTTCTACACAGTGAAATAATTATGGATTCTTGATGTCTTTCACTCACAGTAAATGTAAACAACATTCACTCAGGTAAATATGGAGAAGATATGCGAAAAAATTGAACATTCATTTAAGCATAAACTTAAGGATTTATATTTCATGCAATGACATAACAAAACTTACAGCGTAAATACAAACTTGGTAAAAACACAAAAGCTTAAGCTTCAAACTCTTCAGTGAGTTTTCCTTCTTCTTCTTCTTCGCACTTCTCTTGTTTGTTACTTGTCTATCTCTTCTTTTCTCTTCTTCTTGGTTTTTTTTATTTACAATTTCATCCTTCATATAGAAGATTTCTGCCGACTAGCCGACTTAAAATTTAAAGACTGCAATTGCACTCTTCCTAGAAACTTAGCTCCAACAACTAAATTCTATTGTCTTACATACGAGAAATCTGAACTCTTTATCTTGTCAGACTCTTTGGCACTTTCTAACCTGCTACAGACATTGACGGAGTCGGCTAATTTGATTATGGATCAGCGAGTGATTAATATTTCCAACACTCCCCCTTAATTATGAGCATATCATATTTAAAAAAAAAAACAAATATTACAAAATGTTTTTCAGAGGAGAAAACATGCTCTGTTCATGACAGAGTTCACAGTACAAAACTTGTCATTCCCAAATAACTTCGAAGATACTAAAATGTATCCCTTGCCAATGGTTTTGTAAAGATGTCTGCAAGTTGATCTTCAGACCTGCAAAATTCTAAGCAAATTTCTTTGTTATTCACCAGCTCTCTTATGAAATGCTACCTTGTGTCAATGTGTTTGGTTTTCTTGTGAAACACATGATTCTTTGATAAGAAAATGGTTGAATTGTTGTCACAAAAAATGGTTGTTGGTTCTTGTTGGTTCAGTGACATATATTTTAACATTTTTCTCATCCAAATATCTTGACATGCAACTCCTGTAGCTGCAACATACTTTGATTTTACTGAAGATAGAGTTACTATGGGTTGTTTCTTCGAATCCCATGAAACAACACCTGTGCCAAAATGAAATGTGTACCCAGATGTGCTTTTCCTGTCATCTGTGCTACCTCCATTGTCCCTGTAAGTATATCCTATGAGTTTAAAATTTTTGAAAGTTGAATACATTATGCCAAGATCTTTTGTACCACTTACATACTTCATAATTCTTTTGCCTACTTGCCAATGTGAGTCTTTTGGTGACTCCATGAATCTTGAGATCAGACTTACTCCATACACGATGTCTAGTCTTGTCGTTGTTAAATAAATAAGGTTGCCAACAAGCCTTTTAAACAACGTAGGATCTACAGTTGATCCATCATCATCTTTGCTCAATTTTAAACCTGTTATTACTAGTGTTGGGTCTGCCTTGCAATTTGACATATTAAATCTTTTTAAAACCGTGTTTGCATATTTAGACTGTAATATAAATATACCACTTTCAGATTGCTGGAATTCAATGCCCAGAAAGAACTTCATGAGCCCCAAATCAATCATTTCAAATTCACTTTTCATGACTGTTCTAAATTCTTTTATGCCAAAATCACCAGTAAATATTAAATTATCCACATACAAGCAAACAATTAACATGTTACCTTTCTCATTCACTTTGGTGTACAACGTTGGCTCACTTTCACTTCTGTGACATCCATTCTCAATGAGATAGGAATCAATCTGACTGTACCAAGCTCTTGGAGCTTGATTCAAACCATAGAGCGCTTTATTCAGTTTGTACACTTTGTGTTCTTGTCCTGGAACTTCATAGCCTTGTGGCTATTCTACATATACTTCTTCATCCAAATAACCATTCAGAAATGCTGACTTAACATCCATTTGATAAACATGCCATTTTCTTTGTGCGGCAATGGCTAAAACAATTCTGATTGTATCCATGCGTGCAACTGGTGTGAACGTTTCATTGAAATCTATGCTGGGTTGTTGTGTGAACCCTCTTGCTACCATTCTTTCCTTGTGCTTCTGCACATTTCCATAAGCATCTTGCTTGGTATTATAAACCCATTTAATGCTGACTACATATTTATCTTTTGGTACATCAACCAATTCCCATGTCTGTTTTTTCTCAATGCATTCTATTTCTTCATCCATTACTTGTGCCCATACTTCTTCTTCAACAACTTCCTCAAATGTTAGTGTATCATCTATTTGAGAAAATAATGCAAAGAGAGAGAAGGAATTTGGTGTACCAGATTCATATATCTCATGTAGACTTCTTGTCTTCACTCAATCTGTTGATGTCGAACTGCTTGATGGAGTCTGCTGTCCTCTTGGTGTGCTTGTCAGTGTAGCTTGAGTTGCAATTTTTGTTGATGTTACTTGTGCTGAACCATGTCGCGGTGTCATTGGAGTTGATGGTGCTACGACCGGTTGATTTACTTGTGGTGTTTGAACCACTTCTTCCATCATGTCTTCATGCTTGACATTCGACACAATCTTGACATTCTTCTCGACAGTTCCATCACATGATTCATTCTCAACGAATTGAACATCGTGGCTAATGATTACTTTCCTTACAACAGGGTCATACAACTTGTATGCTTTTGTGTCTTCAGAATAACCAACAACAATACATTTTTGTCCCTTCTTGTATAATTTCTTTCTTAACTCATTTGGCACATGAGCATATGCAACACAACCAAAAATTTTTAAATGAGAAACACTATGATTCATACCTGTCCATGCTTCTTGATGAATCTTGTTCTTCATGCTCTTTGTCGGACATTGATTCATAATGTATATGGAAATTGCGACTACTTCACCCCAATATTCATTTGGAAAATGCTTGGCTGCTATCATGCTATGTGCCATTTCCATAATGGTTCTGTTCTATCTCTCTGCGACACCATTCTACTGAGGTGTATACCGCGTAGTGAATTGCTTCTATATGACATGAGTTTTACAGAAATTTAGAAATTCATTTGAAACATATTCACCACCTCTATCCATTCTTAATATTTTTATGCGGTGTCCACTCCGGTTCTCCACAAGTGCCTTGAATTGCTGAAAACAACTAAATGCATCAGATTTATGTTTAAAAAAATATACCCATGTTTTTCTTGAGTAGTCATCAATAAAAGTAAGAAAATACTTGTAGCCACCAATGGATGTTGTCTGCATTGGACCACAAATATCAGAGTGCACAATCTCAAGTGGTGTGCACGCTCTTTATGACTTTCCAATTGGAAAAGTCTCTCTATGCTTCTTGCCAAAGATGCAACCTTCACAAACTCTGTCTGGTTTGTCAATCAATGGAAATCCTTTTACCATATTCTTTGTGTGCAGCAACTTCAGTTCAAAAAAATTCAGATGTACAAATCTGAAATGTCATAGCCAGGAATCATCCTGAACTTCTGTTTGAAATGCATCCTAAAAATCAGCACTATCATTTTCCTTTCTGTTGCAGTGAACAACTTCTTCTTTACTTTCTTCCTTGAATGCAACTTATGTATTGTCTAGAACTATCATCAATGGAAGCAAGTGATTGCTTGTCATTGGCACTCTTGCTATCAGCTGGTTGCTTGGACATACATATTTAATCACACAGTGATTATCTTCCATGTAAACTCTGTAACCTTTATGTATCAGTTGTCCAATACTCAGTAAATTATGCTTTAGACCTTCTACATGGTAAACATCAGGCATGATATCAATACCAAGACCTAGGAAAATCTAGACATCTGGAAGACATGACTACCAGAAGGTTCCAAGAAGAACTACCAGAAGAAAAAAAAAGGTGAAATGAACAAGTGCCATACTACAATAAGGGTAATCAATCTGAAATCTCTTGTATGAAAAAGCAAATTGATATGCTGACCCAAATCCTGGAGAAGAATGGCATCTCCCTTCCAGAAAACTCAAAGAAGAGATAAGGAGGATCAAGTTCAGATGACAGAGAGAGAGTTCATGCATTGGTTGCTGGCACATCAAACTCACCCAGTTTTATCATTGATTCTGGAGCTTCAAGACACATGGTTTCGACCAAGGAGGCCTTCTCCTCACTTGATATGTCGAAAGCACCACTTATAGTACTGGGAGATGACTCTCTCACTGAAATTTTGGGCAAAGGGAGGATTGATATTGATCATGGTCAGTTCAACAATGTGTTGTATGTGCCTGGTATTGCCTCCAACCTTCTATCAGTGTATCAGATGACTCACATTGGGTCTCCTAAGAAAGTCATATTCTCCCCTGATGAAGTTGATATCACAGGGATCTCAAGTGGTAGAGTCATTGCAAAAGGAGTTGCAAATCATGCTCAAAAGGTATACATGTTCTCACACTTCCTACCCTACTCAAACCCCTCTGCTCTTCTGATTCATGCTAATGAAGCAAGCAAGATTTGGCATGAAATATTTGGCCACCTAAACTACAAATATCTTTCTGATCTTAGTGAAAAAGAGATGGTCATAGGGTTTCCCAAGATAAAATTTTCCAAAGGAGTCTGCCAAGGTTGTATCCTAGGAAAACACCCAGAGCACAAATTTGAGAGAGCTAGTCATGAGAGAACCTCTGCACCCCTTGAGTTGATCCACAGTGATGTTACTGGCCCATTCCCTCATATGTCCATGAGTCAGGGAAAATATGCATTGAATTTTATTGATGACTTTTCTAGGTATTGCTGGGTTTACTTCCCGAAACACAAGTCTGAAGTTTTTGGCCTCTTCAAAGTCTTTAAGGCTTTGGTTGAGAACTAGTCTGGGAGAAAACTCAAGGTCCTCAGATATGAAAATGGTGGTGAGTATGTCAAGTATGAGTTTATTAATTATTGTGCAGATGCAGGTATTCAGATGCAACATTCTATCCCTTACACACCACAACAAAATGGTGTTGCTAAGAGGAAGAACAAATCACTGAAGGAGATGGAAACATGCATGATGGAGGCCAAAACTTTGCCACCAAAGTACTGGGCCGAAGCTATCAACTGTGCAGCCTATATCCAGAATAGGGTTCCTCACAAACAGCTTCATGGTATGACTCCCTTCGAAGCATGGAGTGGGCACAAGCCAGATGTGACCCATTTCAGGATTTTTGGCTCAAAGGCTTGGGCTAGAATTCCAACAGAGAAGAGGAAGGCTTTGCAGCCCCAAAGCCGAGAGTGTCTTTTTGTTGGATACTATGAATATTCAAAAGGGTATAAGCTGATAAATTTGAGCACAAACAAAGCCTTCATCGAAAGGTGTGTTCAGTTTGAAGAAGAACCCCTTGCAGCAGTGGAAGTTGGAGAAGCCTCTTCTCCACCTCAACCTCAAGAAGTAAGTAAAGAGTTTGTTGAACATGCTGATTCTTATTTTTCTGATGAAGATGAGTTTATTGCAGACCCTAACATCCCTACAAGGCCAAAATGGGCAGCCAAGACACTACATGCAGCAGGAGAGCTAGCTGGGGATCCCAATGAGCCAAGAAGGACTAGATCTCAATTTGAGAGTGGTCTGTGCATGAAGGATCCTATGTTTTCTGAAAAATGCTATTTGATGGTGGAGTCTGATCCTCAAACATATGAAGAAGTATCAGGAGATCCAAGATGGAAAACAACCATGAAGGAGGAGTTCAACTCACTCCAGAAGAGAAACACATGGGAGCTAGTGGATCTTCCCCCACGGAGAAAGTTATTCCAGTGTAAGTGGGTCTATAAGACCAAATTTGCTGCTGATGGTTCACCAATGAAGTACAAGGCCAGATTGGTAGCCAAGGGCTACTCACAGGTTCATGTCATAGATTACAATGAGACCTTTGCCCCAGTGGAAAAGATGGATTCCATCAGGCTAGCTCTATCCATTGCAGCCTCAAGGCAATGGGAGGTACATCATATGGATGTAAAATGTTCCTTCCTGAATGGAGATCTCACTGAGGAGATATATATGCAGCAGCCTCAAGGTTTTGCTACTAACCCTTCTCTTGTGTACAGGTTGATAAAGTCATTGTATGGGCTAAAGCAAGCCCCCAGGGCTTGGTATGCCAAGATCGATAGCTTCTTGCTATCACTGAATTTTGTTCGATGAAAATCAGATCCAAATGTCTATTTGAAGTTAGTTAATGGTTCCTTAATGATTATTTTATTATATGTTGATGAACTCCTCATTACAGGAAGCTCAAAGGCTAAGATTGCTTCCTTAAAGGGTGCTATGAACCAAGCCTTCTCCATGACAGATTTGGGGCTCTTAAGTCAATTTTTGGGTACTTGAGATTGCTCAAACCAAAGCTGGAATCAAGGTGCGCCAGTCCAAATATGCCTTGGACTTGCTGAACAAATTTAGAATGAAGGATTGCAAAGCAAGCAAAAATCCTTTCCTTTTAGGAGTAAAGCTGGAAGAAGCTGATTCTTCACTTATGGTAAACAATACACTATATAGGCAATTGATTGGATGTTTGTTATATCTGACACATACTAGACCTGATATTTGTTATGCAGTAAGTGTGGCTTCTAGATACATGGATCGGCCTCATGAGATCCATTTGAAAGCATCCAAAAGGATCCTTAACTTTGTTAAGGGAACAAGGACACATGGGATCTTCTACAAAGCAAAATATGATCTTGATTTGATTGGATTTACTGACAGTGATTGGGCAGGTGATAGCACAGACAGAAAGTCCACATCATGATATGTGTTCATGCTTGCAGAAGGGCCAATCAGCTAGTCAAGCAAGAAACAGAGTGCCATTGCACTCTCATCTACAGAAGCAGAGTACAGAGGAGTTGTTAATGCAGCAACTCAATGTTTATGGTTGCAGGGTTTACTTGGAGAGTGTGGCTTCGAACCAGAGTAATCAACTAACATATACTGTGATAACCAAAGTACCATTCGAATATGCAAAGATCCAGTTTAGAAGTAGAGAACCAGACACATTGAGATCCATATGCACTACATCAGAGAGCTTGTGCATGATGGCACCATTCACCTACTCTTCTGTTCATCTTCAGAACAAGTAGCTGATATCTTCGCCAAAGAATTTTGTGAGAAGACCTTCAGCAATATCAAATCACTGCTGGGGATTGCTGATAATGCTGTGAAGCATGAGTGAAGACAAGATTTCAAAATTTTGTTTTACAGTCCATGTTTAAGGGAGGATTTTCCCAAGTTGGTTTTCCCTCTTTCCTTGTTTAAATGGACATGCAGTATGTAAAGGGTGACTAAGCCTTATTGCTAGGACCTATATTTTTCTAATATATTACTCATAAGTCAGGCTTAAGGGGGGGTGTTAGAATAATCAACCCATATTTTACCCACTTAGACATTAATTTAATTATTTTTGTCTTATTTGCCTAGTTCATGTGTCCCACCTTGTGCAAGTTGTCTTTTTCCTATCCATAATGGTCAAAATTGACTTATTTGACTCATGTAGTGCATGGGAAATCCCGAGGAATCAAATCTACTTTATTCCTGGCCTCCTAGGCACCCTTCTGCTTTTTTTGCTTTATTCCCTGCTTTTTTAGTGTTTAAAGGCAAATGGAAAAGCTAGACTAGGTGAGGTGAACTAGTTTTTTGTCCTCTTCATCCTCCACTCTTTTCTCCTTGAAAAAGCATGTATGAGCTGCCATTCCACCACTCTTTAGCTTGCCTAATCCCTTTTGCTAATTCGTGAGCTCCATGACTGATTTGGACCCAGCTTTTTACACCTATGGGGGATTTGCTTATTTTTAGTAAGCCTGCTTTATGCTAGATTCGAATTGCTCCTCATGCATTCGAATCCCTGATGTATTTTATTTATTCAACAACCTATTATGTTACAGGGTTGGCTATTGTACACTGAGTTAATACAGTTTAGTGTTCAGCTCCATTTTTTAGTCTCTTTGTGAGTGATTTTGCATGATCGATTGTTAATTGTTGTGAGTAAAATTAATTTATCACTAGGTTCAATTTCCACATTGCAATGTATGTGGACTTTTTTTTTCTAGCATTCTAAACACTAGTATTTTATGAGTTTCTATTTTGAATCATGTGTATTTTATTTTTATGCAAATTTCTCTTTGAATGGTTTCTGTGTGATCCATGGAAGGTTGTGATACGTTTATCTTCTTGAGTTGTACATAAAAAATTAAAAAGCATGAATGTGAAAGAAATCACTTTGCATGTATTTTTGAACCTATTTTAACTCTATATAAGTAAAGGGTTTGGGTGCTTGGAAACTCTATTCTTATAATGCAATGAAAAGGGGATACAAAACTTGCATGAAAAAAAAGAAATGTTGATATCATTTCTTAGGACTAGATGGGGATGAAAATGGTAAATTGAATAGGTGTTTAGCTACCATTCCCTTTCAAATTGGCCTATTTAACTAATAGAAGAAGCCATGCATGATAGGAAAATGACTTGCATTCTTGAATAATCAACACAAAATTTGTATACTTGAATAATGAAACCTCAAAATATGGGTCATATTCTGAAATAAACAATTGTAAACACTGGCATTGTGCATTAGATATATTAAAAATCACAATATTCTAACTTTGAAATTTAGTCCCATATCAAATTATTCTAATGGGATAAACTCCCCAGGATGATCCTTTTAGTATTTATTGCAACCTCATATATTTGTGAATGAAAACCACAAATCCTTTCATGTTACTATTAATGAAAGCTCACATAAACAAATTTTGAAAATTTCTATATTTGTTCAAACTAAGTTATAATGTTCCCTTGTAGAATCAATTTGCAATCATGATAATAATTGCTATGAGAAGAATCACTTTACCTATGAACTTAGACATGTCTCCTCAAATGGTACATTAGTGTTGTTTACATATAAATGTCCATATACAAACACCTTGAGCAGACATTATTTTGAATTTGATTAAAAATTATAGGATTTTAACCACTAACATCACAGTTTAAAAAATAACTATACAACATTGACCACCTTCTATTTCATTTTTCAACAAATTGAAGTCTTCTGATCCATTCTATAATTTCAAATAGCATGGCATCTACAAACGTTGTGTATTCATAATTATAGATTGTTCAACCTTGAATAAATTTTGTCCCAATGACCATATCACTGGTTGAAACAAACATCTTCCTTGAGACTTATCATAAAAACAATTGAACTATGACATATTTTTTTCATTCCTTCAATATCAACCCAAATCCAACTCCAACCCAAAAAATAAGACAATAACTAAAATCAATAAACAAGAACCATTTAATATAATTTTAACAAATCTTCATAATCTCCCACCTATATTCCCATTCTCGGTCAACCTTTTACATCGTATTCTATCATAATCAAACAAAGTAAGCAAATTGGGGTTGAGTTGGACAGCCTGAATTCACCCAAAAATTATTGAGATAAAACGATAGAGACACAAATCAAATTTTTATTCAATGGACCTCCATAAGCACCAACAACAACATCATATAAGTTCCAAAAAAATAACTGAGTCAAGTTCCTTGAGGCAGGCCATTCCTATGCCAATATTTATGTATCTCTTTTCTTTGTTTGATAAACTACTTTTTGAGTTCATAGTGGTGAAAGAAAAAAACATTGGTGAAATTTACACATGTATTCTTGCTAGACAAAATTGAAATTTCAGATGAATTATTGAAGAATGCTATCAACCAATATTTACATTTTCTCCTCAAATAAGATCCCATACTTGGTATATAATTTTGATTATAGAAGGAACATTATTTAATGCCATAAACCTGAATTGTTGAGTAAATGGTAGTTCTATGGCCCATCCGTTTTACCAACACAGATATTTCTACAGAAATAAAATTAGTTTTTTTCTTTGCAATGAAAATTAGGTTGACTAATTAATGAAAACCATAGTCATAAAAAATGTTTAATTCATCTGCAATAATTTAATATACATAAAAAATGTGTCTTATTCATCTCCATGTTGTTTAATCTGCACCCAATAACAAAAGTATCTTGCACTATTTAAGAACACCCAATAGCCATGAAAACATTGAGGAATCTATGAATTCTCCCTATTTTATTTAAATTCATCCCAGTAGAGATAATAACACTTTAGGAACAATTAAATTCATCCCAGTAGAGATAATAACACTTTATGTATTGTGCTGATGTTTAATTCTTCCAATGATTAATATGCCCAATCAAGTAATAGAATTGTATATGCAATGATATCTAATACCACTTTTATTTGTTCCTTAAACAAATACCAACAAATCCATATTCCTGAGATTGCATTTGCATTTAATAACCAGACAATAATTGAAACGACCACAAAGAATTTAGATGCCCAATAAACACACATATTTTTTTTCCCTAGAAACCCAAATTGGAAAACCAACATTCATGGGGATTTATAATTGCTCAAAAAATTATTATAAGGTTGAGCTATGCATTCTCATAAGATATTTTGATGCATTTCTACTCCCTAGCAATAATGCAGATTCCATGTCTCAGACAACCACCTGCTCATGCATGGACAAGAAAAACAACTCCTTCATCCATTGATATTCGAGAGGCTACCTCTCCAAGCTCTCTTCTTGATAATGCTCTTCTATTTTCCAAGTTTCAATTCTCCTTTTAGTTGGATTCCCTTGTTCATCAAGCCAAGTATCTCTAATAGAGATTCCTTGAATTCCAACCATGAAGCTGATTGGTTTCACCTTTTGAGGATTTTTAACCCTTCCTCTTCTAGTTGAAGGATGGAATTAATTTTCCAAATATTAAATTTTGATTACAAATATTTAATGAGGATCCGTTTCGGATCACACCTCCCCTTTCATAAGCTTTTGGTCCCCAAAAGATCAAGGAAACTAGTATGGATAAATGTACTTCATGTCTACTTCTTTGGAACGTGGATTTAACTTGGCACTTGACTACAACTCTAACTTTGGATTTGGATATGGTTCATGGCTTTGGATACTAACACTAGTTGTGGCTAGGATTTGGATCTAGTTCTAGCTCACATGTTCTTGGATATTGCATTTTTCATTTTGTATATATTATTTAAAACAACGTTATAATTCATTAATCAAACTAGCAATTGTCCTAGAAGGTGCAAGGAACATATAAAGGAAAAAAATTGGAAAGTAAAATAGATGTGATGAAGTGAAAAAGAAAAAACAACAAAATAGAGATGCTAAATTTATAATGGAAGAAAGAAATTTAATTGCTAAATTTATTTTCTAAACAATAATTTTTTTCAATCCTCCTTTCAGGGAGGAGAGAATATAGGTAGGATATGACTTCCATTTGATTTGATGTCATTACACACACATTCAAAGAGCATATAATGTGTCTATTTTGGGATAATTTGTTATGTATTCCTTTGAAAATGGTGTTTGGTTCAATGTTTCCGTGTACTCTAATTATTCAATAAGTTTACTTTGGCCTTGTGAAATTAATATGGAGAGGAGTTGTTCTTAGCACTCAACTTCCTTCAAGACATCAACAAATATCAAAATAATGGATCAGTGTTGCTACTCTCATGCATTTTCACATACAAAATTGTATTTTATGCTACATTTGCCTACATGCAAACCATATTGCATTGTCCTCACCATTAGAAGACATGAAGACAACACAAGTGTGAGTATGTTTCTACCTTCCAATCGAACATACATTGGAACCACATTATATTGCAATGATATATTTCATGTTTATTACTTCAAAATGTCACATCATCTATACATAAAATGCATGCAATCAAAGGGAAAAGTAACATGTGCAGCTAATACAAATATTATTTAGATATATGAAAGGAAACCATTCTTAAACAATTACCAAAAATTAATATAACAATTATTGCAAGTGGTCAAATTCAAAATAAACTGACAATGCAAGCAATGATACAAAAATCTAACTTTTCATGAGTACAACTCCCATGTTTTAATCATATATGCACAAAACAATATTAAAATTTATATGGCGTAGAGTATTACTAAAGAATATTTGTAACCTATAAATGATAGAAATATTAATTTTTATACACATATTTCTCAAGATTGCAATATTAGAACAAGAAAATTTTCAGGAGTGAAATTTATCCCATGGTTTATTTTTCCATGTTTTTTTTCCAAAAAAGATTCGCCAATTTCCTTGAAGTCTTGTTTCTCCCAATTTTGATGGGGTAAACTTTTTTCGCTCTAAAACCGCTGAATTATTATATAAACTACATAAAATCCTTAGATATTGAAATATTTTTAGAAAAATATAACCAAATATTTCGTAGTTGACTATTAATATTGGTAAGATTCACCAAGGTTTATACACTTAAATAAGTATGGATCCTTAAAATTTCCCCTATAATATAATTGCATGAATGCAAACATAAATAAAATACCAAAATATTCACTTTTCCTAATGTAATTTTTTATGACTATCATAATAGCAAAAATTCAATCACAATGCCAATCACTTTGCAGCTCCACTTGTAGGGATATAAAATCCTCACAAATGTACTAAAAAAAGCACCAACACACAAGAATCTGATAGCCAATAATGAAGCTAACTGAATCTCAAAATTTTCATACTTACAAACAAAGAATGACAATTTGGAACCCAAGTACATGCATCAAAAGTAATTTTACTAAATCTTTCAAAGATGGTATGATACTCTGCTCTCATATATATTGAGAAACAGACATAGACACGGATACCCAGGTGTTGTTTTCAAGATCAAAGTAAATGTGGTCCACAAAATCCTAAAGTAGTTTCCACACAATCAAGTTTTGCAAAAGAGAAACATGCCCAGTATATCCCCTAAGAGTCATCCAATTCATGTGCAAGAATGTTATCCTCTACATTATCCTAGTTGTATATATTAATTTCTTCATGTTCCTCCCAATCTTCCATGGGCACACAGTGATTCATGTGATAGAGTTTCTAATACACATCTTGAAAGTACGTTAATAAGATTTGACTAAACCACATGTAGAACACCTTATAAAATAATTTATTCATGTTTTTTTATCTCTCTCATTTTGAATGAGAATGCAGTCTTAAACCTACCTCTAGTGTTTGTGCACCAAACCAACCAACAAGATATGCATTGGCCACATAAATATGTAAAGGAAACATACTGAAACCAAGATCCCTAAGGGACGAGTACTATTTTCTTTCAATGAGCCTTTGCACAAAGTGTTGGTTAATAACAGAAGAATAGCTCTGCATTGGAGAACTACCCAACATATTTAGTAAAGATGGGATTTGCAGTTTTATATGGGCATAGCCTCCATTAATTATATGCAAGACTATAACATGGATAAAAAAAACCCTGCATAGATGGTTCTCTAACAACCTTCTCTTGTATTATATTCTAAATGGTATTTCCTTCCCTATGCAACAAACTTCTTCACTCCATATCGATCCTATATGTAATGGCCAAGTTCTCACATCACATCTCTCTAGCGAAGAGTTCTTTCCTTTGCACATATAACTAGTCAGGTCTTCAAATCCTTATCCTTTTTTAATACCACACTACTATTGAAGTGTATATCCAAAAATAATTGAGAGAAACTAGATAAGATGCAATTGCAACCTCTACCATTACGGCCACACCTTAAACCCTCTTCCTAAGGCAATAGAAGTGAATCTGCAATTAAGAAATTCTACCAATGTACATTATTTAAATAAAACAATTAACCACATTATATTGAGACAATACATGTATTCATATTAACACAATGAAACCACTTTGACGCGGCAGTGGTCAACACATATACATGGATGGGGATCTATGCTGAACATGCCCATAACCCAATGGACCTAAAAATTCAATATATGATAACACTAAACAATGTATTCTAGTAAGTATGCATAGATCAACATAAGAAAAAATAAGTAAAAAACCCT
>LPNX011063866.1:31742-42737 GCA_001517045.1 Pseudotsuga menziesii
TTATAATATTATAATGGAAAGCATTGAACTCGAACTTTTTGTGTAGCTAGGTTCTACCCTAGTTGTCACTAGCTCGACTCACAAGTTCAACTTTTCAATCATCCTTCAAAGCCATATTTTCATTTATCCGAGATAGGGATGTGTCATTATGTACATGGTTCTTTCCTCATTAATGTGAAGGTTCATTATTCAAGTTAGGATGTTTTTCTTCCTCTTAGGTTTTCATCTCTCTATTGAACATATATTTGGGACCCATAGTTGTAGAAGTCCAAAAATCTATTAGATATAAGAAGTATTTCAAGGATACAAAAAATTCCTTTCATTTTATTGGCTATATTCAACAACTTCCTTCTCATCATCATCATCATCATCATCATCACCTTCATCATCGCCATTACCATCATTATCATCATCATGACGATGATGGTGATGATGATGACATTGATGAAGCTTGATGGTGATCATCATCATCATCAACATCACCGTCATCATCACCATTACCATCATCATCATCATCATGACGATGATGGTGATGATGACGACAATGAGGGTCATGAAGATGTTGAAGATGATGATAATGAAGAGCACGATGACGATGACGATGACGTTGATGATGATGATGAGGAAGAGGAGGAGGAGGAGGAGGGTCATTATGATGATGAGGAGGTTCATGATGATGAAGATGATGATGATGGTGATGACGATGATGATGATGATGATGATGGTGATGATGATGAAGATGACGATGACCATCACCCTCATCATCACTGTCATCATCATCATCATCTTCGTCCTCGTCGTCAACATCATCGTTTATGTTAACAATTTGGTATCATCATCATCACCATCATCATCATCATATTATAATAGAAAATACTATTCCTAAGTTAAAAATACATATACCTAAGTTAAAAACACTATACATGATAAAAAAATACTATTATGGCAATCTATATAATATAAAATAATATCTAATAAAAAATACAGTCTTTTCGACATTTTCATGACTCGTTTTTGATAGTTCTATGCAATTTGGGCATTTTTATGAATTTTGGAGTAGCTCCGATGTGTCATTTCACGGTGGCTCTGGTGTATCATTTCGAGTAGATCTGGTGAGTCATTTCACAGCTCTGGTGTATCATTTCGAATAGATTTGGTGTTGCCTTTATACATGTTAGTTGTAACAAGATAATCATGTAACATGTCCTATCATATATATTGTAGAATGACCTTGAGAATATTTGATTCCCAAGGAATTAAATCATGCTATCTTAATGAGGTTTCTACTCGAGGATTGTATAAATGAATGGAGTCCTCTAAGGCTCATGGTTTCTTAATATAAGGAGACATGTCCCATATATAGTATTATTGTAACTTTTCATATATCTCTCTTTTAATAAAGTTTATGTTCTTGCAATTCTTCTGATTGTTGTAGAGTGATATGTGGGGGAAATTCGCCAGAATATTCTAGTAAGAAAGTCTAATGCAATAGTAAAAGGTGGGTTTCAAACTCTTATTGATGGAAGAAAGGAAACTGAATAACCAAAACCATCATCATCATCATGAAGATGACGGCGACAATGACAACGATGATGATGACGATGATGAAGAAGAAGATGATGATGATTATGATTAGGGTTCCTCTTGTAGGTTGGGTGGTTGGGGAAGTATGTTGTATTTTTCCCCATCCAGATTCAAAACCCATGACCAAATGTACATGACACATACAACAGTGTCAGAATTTCAGTTAATGAAAAAATCTACATAGATTCTTAAACATATATATTATTGTGCATAAAAGTAGATGAATAGATTATTAAATAGTTAATTACACATCCCAAAGTAGTGAGGCCTCTCATAAAAAATTTGGGTATTTTTTTATTATTAACAACCTTTTCATATGGATGGTAAAGCATCATAACATAAATACTATGATTTATCTAAATTCACTAGAAAATACTCAATCTTATTGAACATAGGTACATGTAAGATTTATATGCCCAAGAATGGAAGACACAGATTATATTTTACCATCACCTTTAATGCATAAAGGTAAATGGAAATTATTTGATGTTTAATTATTTTGGAAAGGTTTTAATGTAAATAGTTCCACAAGTAGATGTTTGATTTTTATAATCGAGAGATAATGATTTTGAATAAATTGAAATTATGACCTTGATTAATTATTACGAGATAACAATATACAAACACTATAATTCATTTTCTTATACTTGGTATGTTTAGATAAAAATATGTCACAACTCTCAATTTTATTATTATAATCTTTATATGGAAACTATTAGTTAATTGTACTTAAATATATACAAAATATTGAACAATGATTGATTATGAAAGCAAGTCCTTTTTATGCCAATAGACAATAGACACTTTTGATCTTAATGCAAATCTTTATATAGTTTATTTAATAATTATGTTATAATATAGAGTTTACACAATGGAAAAATATCATATGAAATGATTACATATAATCAATAATATGAAGGACTCAGTTAATCCTGTCTTAACTAGGAAAAGGCAACTCAATGATGACCACATTGGAGGTTGGTGGTTTATGTAGTTTAATGCCCAATAATCTAGAAATTGCCATTACAGCTTTTAGACCTCTGGCGCCTATGAAAATCACCATTACAACCTTTAGAATTCTTGCACCTACAGAAATTTCCATTACAGCGTTTAGAACTCTCACCCTTGCGGGAATCGCTGCACGTTTGTGTCTAGAGGGAGATTGTTGTGCATTTGTGTCCATCCTTCGGCCCTCCGATGATGAAGAAAATGAAGGTACCCCAGATGTTTGAAGGTTATTCATTCTTAGAACCTAGAAAATGAAGCATGGATTTCATGGCTTAGGGTTGTTACTATGGAAAGAATTCATAGTACTGCAGTCTTAGTGGGAAAAAAATTATTTTCAGCTTTCATAATCAACCCTTAATTTCTTCTTATGCACCCAAAATTGAGAAAGGGTTGTTGCTTGATGTTTTTGGGTTGGTCCAGAATGCCATTTCAGGGCTAAGTTGGGTCTGAGATATGTTCGAAAAATCACTAGTTGGCTCCATACCTTATAAATAACTCTCTTCATCATTGTTTACATGCCTATATTTGTGAAATTTGTTTCTTTCCACCATTTTCCATGTCCAAAATCACTTCAAAACGGACCACATTTCCTTTTTTGATGCACAGAGTTCTTTCAAATATATTTTAGACTTGATTCTAGGGATATTTATGCCCAAGGGACTGCATAATCAGACAACAACAAGAACAATTCCCTTATTCATTTCGATTTTAAAAATATTTTGCAAATCTCCAAGGATTCATTACTAATTCGATCTATTAGAGCAGTTCATTGAACGAGTTTGATTTTAGCTTAGTGATGCTAGAATGATAAGATTTCCCTCATGGTCTAGGATCGTGGTAGTATCACTTTTGCATGCTCTCTCACCCTTCTTGTCCCTTTACTATTTTTTTAATATTGCCCTAACGCCTACCCTACATCCCTGTTCTTCCCTTTACTTTCTTTCATGTCCTACTCCAAATAACTTGTAGGCTCATGTTTATTAGTTGTTATACTGCACTATTATTATAACTGAGTGAGATTGATATTGTAGTGATGACCAAGATATATTATGGGCTATGTGGACAATAAAGGAAAGTCATCATCATCCTCATAGAGGAAAGGAAAATAAAGGAAATTCAAAGGCTATTAGAGGCCAATAGAGGAAAGGAAGAGGCTATTAGAGAAGGTTACCCTCATTCATCACCCATGAAAACAGAGGTAATAGGGGTAAACATAGTTTGGGGGTGTGACATTCTACCCTTGGGTGTATATTAGATGCACCCAAGTGTGAAAACGAGGAGAAGGAACATGTAACCTAACCACTAGGAATTTTACATAAAAATTAGAATATAATTCAATACCATTATATAATCCCTAGGTTAGAAAGAAAATCGAACATAGCCCAGTATTTTCCAAATTGTATCGACAACAAGGATTTTCCAAAAGTCTACCAAATGTTATGGATTTTTTCTTTCAGGTTTTTTATTATAAAAACCTTTTATTAGAAATCAAATCAAACCTAACTCAATAATTTCCAAATTTTAGCAATAACAGATATTTTCCAGAGGTTATTTTGTTTGGGTGTTAAAATATAAGAAAAAAACAAAAAAGAAACAACTAGAAGATTAAGAAGATTAAACGTTGGAAATGACACAACTATCATTGAATTTTTCTCTCTTCCTACTTCCACCTATATTAATTAATGAATATAATCCATATGAGCTTTAAAGAACTCTTATGTCATGTTTTTAGGTTTAGGGCATAGTTAGTACCTTTTTGTCCCAGGTATCAGGCATCATCGTGGTGAGTATAAAGAAGTATGTGCTCCCCTCTCAAAACAAATAAAATAAAATATAGGTTGGATGGATATGGCATATAGACATCCTCTGATAAATGATCTCCACTTGCGGTATTCTATAGGAGAGAAAGAACACAACTTTCTTGAAAGCCACTGAAGTAAAAAAGAAACTTGGGGGTCCTCCTTTCATAAGAGATTCAATGCTTCTAAAAAGGGAGAAAATAGAGGAATATTTGTAAGCTTAAAACCTTGTGGAGGCATCAATTTTATAACCTCATCATTTTTTCCGAAAAAAAATGAGAAATTTGCTAGTAGTAATATATGTGAATGATAATGAAGATCAAGTGACTAGCTCATGAAAGCAGCACCGGGACCTCTAAAAATTTGAAGAAGGGTTATTCAAAGTAAGGGTTTGACAAGATATAACTTTAGTATTGATGCAATATTACATTTAGGGGTGGTTGAGACGTTTTTTAGAAAAAATTACTAAGGCCCCTCAAACACAAAGATTTGAAAGACAATTAAAATGGTTAGGGTTTACTAGCCATCATCTTTTCTATATAAAGAATGAATTCATTAAGGAGTGCTGGTCCATCCACCATTTGCATCTTCCAAATTTGTAAGTATAGATGTTGAATCAATTCCCTACTATCTTTCATCTTATCATGTTTAATAAACCCTTATAATATGAAGTGTTTAATTTGAACCATTGGGTGAATCTTGCCAACAAATTCTACTTAAGGGACCAGGACTGCTGGTTTTAGATGAAGGGAATTTCCCACGCAATAAGGACACGGACATACTCCATGCTCTTTCCCAAATACATACAAGGAGATGGGTATTATTGTCATGCACCTTTTTTTAGAAAAATTTTAAAGAGCTCTTCAATCTTTTGAGGTTGGTAAGGCCTAATATTTTAGATTTGAAATTTTTTCAAGCCTTCTTCAGCTGGTTGATTAGTATCATTACTATAACTAAGAGGCATCCAAAATTAATGTAAAGGGGGCATGTTCAAGATACAGTGGAGAGAATCTTCTCTGAAGTTCTGGGTTATGCACTACAGAGTAGTACTGAAGAGGTTAAAACATCCACTCTACAGTATCTCCAAGAACTAACATCATTATTTGTCCATTACTATAAAGGAGGCGTACTAGAAGATTTTCCAGGACTTGTTGATTTCACTATTAAGATAAACCTAAAATATAAACAGAGAGGAGAAATAAGCAAGATACAACACTTTGTAGGAAATCAAATGAGTACAGATATAATGTCTGCATCAGTCTGCATACATCCTTCCCTTGAATTATGTTAGTTCTTGGAGATCTTGTAGAGTGGATGCTTGGTTTCTCTATAGTTTCTGAATATTTAGGTTCCTCATTAGATGCTGCACTATATGAATCATATATGGGGTCCCAAAAATTATGATTATTTATTTCAAATATAAAATCCAAATCTCCATGATATGGATAAATGGATGAATTTTCCATCTCATCATCAAACAAGGGTTTGCCTACAAAATATTCCTCATCAGAATCTCAACAATATGGACCATCTAATTCAGATTCTTGGGAGGAGGTAATATAATAGGATAATGGGTTCTTTATTAAATAGGGCCTTCTTTAAAGGACTATTCATGGATTTTTTCAAGGTCTTGGTTTTTGTGGAGGGTAAACTGGATCCTCAACAGATTCCTTATCAAGAATAGGATCCCGTATCTTGTATAACAACTTGAGAATATTTATAATTGAGTATACAACCTTACTAGGAATCCATATATACCAATTTATTATGTCATGTTTTTGCAAGTTAAGATATATATTGAACATATTCATCTTAATATCCTCAGGGCCACATTCAACCTTGGAAGAGATTGAATATGTAATTCAACATGAAACCTAGCAGAATCCTATTGCCCATGGAATTTTAGAATGCATTCCTCCCAACTATCATTATGAAATTAATTTAGATACCCCAAGATGTCCAAGAAAACCTTTGGAATATTCTCTGAAGTGCTGGGTTATGCACTACAGAGTAGCACTGAAGAGCTTAAAACTTCCACTCTACAGGATCTCCAAGAACTAATATCATTATTTGTCCATTACTCTAAAGGAGATGCACTAGAATATTTGCCTAGGCTTGTTGATTTCACCATTAAGTTGAACCTAAATGATAAACATAGAGGAGAACTAAGCAAGCTACAACAATTTGTAGGAAATCGAATGAGTAGAGATATAATGTCTACAACAGTCTGCATACATCCTTCACTTGAATGATGTTAGTTATTGGAGATCTTGTAGAGTGGATACTTGGTTGCTCTATAGGTTCCAAGTATTTAGGTTCCTTATTAGATGCTTCACTATATGAATCAAATATGGGGTCCCCAAAACTATGATTATTGATTTCAAATATAACATCCAACTCTTCATGAAATGGATAAATGGATGCATTTTCCATCTTATAATCAAACAAGGGTTTTCCTACAAAATATTCCTCATTAGAATCTCAACAATATGGACCATCTAATTCAGATTCTTGGGATGAGGTAATATAATAGAAGAATGGGTTTTTTCTTAAATAGGGCCTTCTTCAAAGGAATCTTCATGGATTTTTTCAAGGTCTTAATTTTGTGGAGGGTAAACTAGATCCTCAATGGATTCGTCATCAAGAATAGGATCCTATATCTTGTATAAAAACTTGATAATATTTACAATTGAGTATACACCCTTACTAGGAATCCATATATACCAATTTCTTATGTCACATTTTTTCAAGTTAAGATATATATTGAACATATTCATCTTAATATCCTCAGGGCCACATTCAACCTTCGAAGAGATTGAATATGTAATTCAACATGAAACCTAGAAGAATCCTATTTCCCATGGAATTTTGGAATGCATTCCTCCCAACTATCGTTATGAAATTTATTAGGATACCCCAAGATGTCCAAGAAAACCATTAGAATATTCTCTGAAGTGTTGGGTTATGCACTACAGAGTAGCATTGAAGAAGTTAAAACATCCACTCTACAGGATCTCCAAGAACTAACATCATTATTTTCCCATTACTATAAAGGAGATGTACTAGAAGATTTGCTTGGACTTGTTGATTTCACTTTTAAGTTGAACCTAAATGATAAACAAAGAGGAACACTAAGCAGACTACAACACTTTGTAGGAAATTGAATGAGTAGAGATATAATGTATACAACAGTCTGCATACATCCATCACTTGAATTATGTTAGTTCTTGAAGATATTGTAGAGTGGATGCTTGGCTGTTCTATCAGTTGCTTCTTAGATTTTATAATTGTTGTAAAGTACTGTACTTTCTCAGCAGAATCCTTTAAGTTTTCATCAATAGAATTCAGACATGTAGAATTCAATAGAAGTCACAACATCTTTTTGTAGCCTAATATACATAATTCCGTGGACCATTTCGAAGATATTTTTGTACACTTTTAAATGGATAACAACAGGTTAATGATAATTATAGGCAGTGATAAAAATCATAAGATAGAACTAAAACTTCACCCTGATCAATTTTAATCCTGGGCATTGATTAATCATTTAAGGTGTGTTTGGACAGTCCATCCACCCTTTTCCCTAAGTAGCCTCCTCAAATTAATTCTCAACAAACCACAAAAAAATTAATTTTGTGTGCAATCTCAGCATAAATAACATCAGTCCTAGCTTTGTTGCAACCATGGAGAAGGCACCCTAGACATAAAAAAGGGAGTATTATGCACCTTTAGGCAAATTGGAGCTGCATATAATGATGAACCTGCATGTAAGGTGATGAGCAGCAATTGGAGGCTACCCTAATCAAGTCATTACTTCAACAGTATACCCCATATAGGTCATATCATTGATACAGTATCTCAAGATATTGTCAACAACAATAAAATCCACCTTGAACCCTGTCACAAATGATGGCAACCTTGTTTCAATAGTGAAAAAAAGGTAGGTTGGAATGATTCTTTTATTTTGAAAGAATTAAGGTCAGATTGATGGTTGTACTCCTAAATTTTGGTGACAATGTTAATCTAACAAAATTTCCATTTTGATTTTTCTACCACTTAATTTAGGGTTCTTTCCCTCAGCCTTTGAAATTTTTTCGATGCAATTTATGTAAATTCGATTCTTCAAATTCATGATATAGCAAGCCTTGGGCTTACATATTTTGTATGTACCTCAAATGATAGATGGATAGTGTGGCCTACCCCAATACTTATCTATGTTGAGCATATTTACAGTAGAAAATGTGTTTTTCTCAAACAATGTGTCCCTTTTGAGCTTTTTGAGGTGTCTCTTGTTACTCTTACAAAATTTGTAATAATAATACCATAACTCATAGGAATCCATCTACTTGAAGGGTCATACAAGATTAGCCTAGTTTTATAGTATTTTAGGCTTCTAACTAGAATGATGTCTTCCTTGTCTTCTTAGGTGTCAACAATGTTGAAATATCTATAAACAATCCAAGGAGTTTAAGGGAGTTCATCCACTATCCATCTCCGCAAAAGTGAAACTTTATTCAATTTCAATGGTTGCATATATATTTTCTATCCCAACATGTTTCCATTTTAGATTCAACATGATACAAACTAGCCTTTATGTGTTTTTAGTTCCTCAATACACAACAACGCCAAATAGATAAGCTAACACAAGGTTCACTACTTGTTGTTGACCTTCATAGGTATAGGTGAATATGGTTGTGTTTTGTCAAATATAGTTCAACGAATTCTTCAATAGAAATCCTAATGACCTTCATTTCTTGTAATAAAAACCATCAAGAATTTGAAACATATTCCTAATAATAAGGTGCATAATGTTTCTTAGGGGCTAGTTTTCCATCTTGAAATTCCACAATGTTACCTTCATTGAGTGAGAGTAGTGACAAAATCCATATTATATAAGGCAATGCTATCATTCAAAATGACTAGAATATTGAAAAACTTCGAGGTTGATGGCCCCTAATGAAGATGTGCAAATTAATTGCGCATGGTTTATAGCTTCTTTGGTGTTTAGAGGCACCTATGGGCCTATTTAAAGCCATTGAAACAAAATATGATGACTTGTTGGCTTGAATATTTTGGGTTGTTGTATACTTGTAGCATTATTGGTGTGAGAATTCTTATGAATCACTTAAATATATCCTCTCCAATGTGATTGTTTCCTTGGGAAATTGATCGACTGTGAGGTACTTAGTTCAATGGAAATTGGGTTAGGTAATACTTGGCCATTAATGGAAAATCATGAATATTATGGTTTATGCTTTGGGTCTTGAAGAAAGTATTAATTTTGATGTCCTACATTTGTTATTTGAACATTTTATCTCAATTGTCACTGTGTCTGATTTTTGTTTGCCCCTCTTAAATTTAACATGAGAAGATGAACTTTGGGGTGTAGGCAGTTGGTTAGCTTTAGAATTATTCCCTGGTGTGAGTGATATTTGATGTTTCCTTGACCTTTTTCCATCCCCTTGGTTTCCAAAATCAAATGGTTCTTCATATGTTTGTAGTAGATTTCTCTTGATTTGAATGAAGCTCCTAGTACATCTAATAGACTGTTTTGTTGGTAGAGAATGTTGAAGATTAAAAAGGTTTAATTTTTTCCCAAACAATTATAGTGAACCTATATGTGGTGTTGAAGAAGATAACCTCAACCTCTTGATGATGGAGTATAGAAGGACAAATTCGAGCTTCTCTTCTTGAAGCATTTTGTATATGCTTAATAATCTCAACACAAACCAATTGATGCCTCCCTCAAAGAGTCTATAAGACTACAATTTGTTTCAAACCTCAAGTTTGTGAAAATGACAAAAATATCTTACACAAATGATAAGAGAATAATAAAAGATCAACAAGAATTAGTGTCACTTGAAACATAGATCATAGAAACTAATGATAAATAAGACGATGGTGTTCTTGTTGAAAACATTAGGTTAATCTATGCCTCTTTGCTGAGTGATCATGAAAGGATAAGAACTTGGGTCAAAGTTGGAGGTGTACCAAACCATTTGATAAATTTTTTTCAAGTGGAAAGAGAAGAAAGGTCCAAAATCCATTCAAGTTTAATATGGTTGGTTGGAGAAAAAGACTTTATCAGATTGATCAAAGTAGAATGCAAGCCACTTAATGCCACTATATTAGGAAATTGGCAAGAGAATAATAAAGGACGAACAACATAAACATCACTTGAAACACATATCATATAAATTAATGATAAAGAGAAAAGGAAACACTAAATTTAGGTAAGTGTTTTGAGCCTTGTATCACTATATTTACAAGACAAATTCAAAGGATTCATCAAATCATTGAGGAAGGCATGATACAGTTAATTTAAGAGCCTTTTGATTTGTTCGAAATAGTCTTTTTTGGTTCTTTCTACTATGGGATTTCCTTAGGGTTGAAAATTAATATGGAAAAACAAGTTAGCATTGCATTAGGGTTGAAAATTATTATGGAAAAACAAGAATCATCATGACAAGCTAAAAATGAATAAATCAATAAATATTACAGAGTGATATAAATGTATTTAACACATTGTTTTCATTCCTGAATTGCCAAGTAGTAGATATGGAAATGTCAGCTCTTCACCACCATGGATTAGACATATATATAT
>LPNX011063866.1:43481-170971 GCA_001517045.1 Pseudotsuga menziesii
ATATCTCAACTCTGTTCAAGTTAGCGTTGCTTTAGGGTTGAAAATTAATATTTTGATGTTATACCATAAATTACTCTCAAATATTTTCTTAAATATGGGATGGAACATTGTAAAATTGTATTTCCAAATCAACACTACCTTCTAGGGTTCCATATTCATCTACAAGGAAGAAATTTTGACATGAAGATACATGCAAGATCGACATAAAATTGTGTTGCTTTTAGCAGTATGGGTTAAAAATAGAAGACTAAAAATCAAGGATAAGTTGGGGATAATATTCATTATAAAAGGAACTTTGTGTAGGAAGATAAGGGCATCAATTCATCCTCCATTGGAGTTATTCAACTATTCATCTCTCTCCCCTTCATTCGTAGGTCTCAAAATATTTAATTTGGGAACAAAGTACTTATATAGTTCGATCAAAGCCATCAACTATGCAAGATCATAAAAGTAAGGATATTGTTTCATGTTTCACTTTTGTTGTGTAAAGTAAGAGTGAAAATTTAGGAAGTGCCAAAGCTATTCATTATGTGCAAGTGGACTTAATGTAGGGAGAGAAGTCATGTCTACTTTTTTTTTTCTTGAATGGGAGCAATGATGAAACCACAATAATGGTTTATAGATGGATATTTAATAAACATCTATAATATTCATGAGTTAGTCATAAGAAATTCCAGTGTAGTGTTGTAGGATTGCCACTATGCAAATAAGGCATTGACTTGATAGTCACAATCCCATTAGTATGATAAATTATGGGAGAGAGAAAAACATCCCTACACAAATATTAACCGATAAGTATGGTTTTGGTGTATCATTTGGAGAATAACATCCTCTAACAAATTTTTTTATTATGACTCTTAAAGGGTCCTACATGAGATCTGGGCACTATTAGGCCCTTGAGCTTTCAAGCTTAAGAAGCCATAAACAACAGGTATGTGCACCCTAGAAATGACGAAAAAGATCATAAAACATATCAGGTAAGATGGATAATCATATACAACATCACAACAACATTCATGGGACCACTTAAAACCATCAAAAGTAAGGGTTACAACAACAACGCGTGTAGAGTAAAAAGAGAGGAGTGGCCAAGAAAGTGAATAATCGGGCCAATGTAGAGTGGAGAAGTGACCTAGAACTTTAGAAGAAGAGATTAACCAAGATTCCTTGAAAAAGGAACTCATGTCCAAGATGCTTTTTGAGGGATGTGACGAACATGAAAACTCTATATCACTTCTATCCAAAGTAAATGCAGATGAATGTGAAGATCTGTTCTTTCAAGGAGATAGTCCATTAAAGGAGAACCTCCAGACCCTATACAGACATATATTAGCATAAATTGAAGTTTAATATTTGTTGCATATGCATAACAGTTCGTCTCAAGCTTGAAAACATTGAAAGGCCAAAGTCCAATCGGCACAAAAATACATATGAAGTTTGTGAATGGAAAAAGGGAATTTGGAACTCCTCTAAATTAAGTTTGTGTAGTGTTTGTTGTTATGAATTACAGAGACCTATGCATTGGATCCTTGAATGTAATGAGGACTGAGAGCATTAGACATAGACTCATTAAATATGCAAATATTATTGTTTAAAGCGAGTTAGGCCAGTAATAGGAACACCTGCAAATCCAAATACACAACCACCATAATCTCCCCAACATTCTACATGTCATCATACTTGCTATATGTGATGTATGTTTCTAACATATTTCCAGAGATGTTAACGCATTGGTGAGAAAACATAGTGCCCATCCATGTATATTGCCAAATCCTTTAGGAACACACATTTATAATACATTATATAAATATTTGTGAGCAAATCATAGTGCCCATGTATAACAAGATATTTTGTGAGCCTACCCAATACGTGTTAGGAAAAGGCAATGCAAGCAATAAATGAGAATGGAGACTTGTATGTAACTAAAAGAGGGGCATACATTAGAATTTTTAGGGCTACCAAATGCCCACACCTATTACCCAAACTCATTCTTGACAAGCATTTTCTTTAGGAAGTAGGAAAATTTACAAGTTTTTTGCTTATAAGTCTTTCCAATTTTTTTGCTATGTTTTTGCCAATTTTTTTATATACTAAGCAACATTTTATATATTTCTTTTGCAGATAGGGGATTTAGTTTATGAAACACCGTCTCAACACTCTTTACAGAATGAGGTCTCCCAATTAATGAGAGATAGTGAAATTAGAGGGTTTGCATACCCATTGAGGGTGCTACAAAAGACCACAGAAAAAAAAAAATGAGGAACTAATTCTTCTAACATTGACAGTTCCGCAAACAGAGGAGATCAAAGAAAATATTCAATTGTTGTTATAGAGATGTAAACAATTGGAAGTAATTTCTTGAATAATAATGTAAATTCATTTAGAACTTTATAATATTTAATTTTATATGCTATTGAACTTATAATACAATGGTTTGAATTTACAACATGTTATGGAGCTTTGCAATGGTGGCCAAGGAAATGCTGGTCCCAGTGACCAAACGACTCCACGTACACCACATACTGCTCCCATATTGTCCACTGAACAATCATCAACACACTCTATGACACCTGCAAGGCCAATAGAGGGTGCAACTAATGCTGCCCCACCCACAACAGATGTTGCAAAAGAAGGCATGGATGCAGGGTTCGATAGAGAGGTGGATGCTTTTCCTGGATTTTCTCGTGTCACTAGCACTGGTTCAATAGTTTGTTCATTTTTGGTGGATGAAAAACTGGTTCCAATAAATATAGAGAAGATTCCAGGTGATTATAGATTGTTCAATTTAGTTTTTATAATTTGTTTCTAGTATACTGATAATATTTTTTAATGTTGAATAATGATGGAATTAATGTTTTGCAAGAAATGATATCTTTTATAAACATGTTAATGATTTGTCCTTGGATATCTTCAGGCCCACCATCCGCACAATGTGGAACAAGCAGCCAAAATATTTAAAGGATGATCTGACTAATCACTTTGTTGGTCTATTCTAAAAAGATACCTTTGACACATTGAAGGTCCTACAAAAGGTTGGAAAACATCTGAAGATTGTCTGAGATCAGTATAGGGTTCACCTAGAAAAGAAACCTAGGTATGAGCGCCTTCCAATGATTCCATATATGGAGTGGAAATACCTGGTGGAAGATGGAAAAGAGAAGGGCCTGAGAAAATCAAGAAAGATACCACCAGGAATAAAGAAGTATGCAATACATTCCAAAATGTAGTGGTAAGCCTTATTATTACTAATTTTTATATCAAATTTTCTACATCGACTAATGTATTTCAACACTTGATTAGGCTCTCGGACACATCTAAGGCCACCAAGGCAAGAATTGAAAAAATTGGCCAACACAAGCTTGGGCCTGGTGGTTACTCAGCCCAATATGTAAGTATCACAAAACTTGAATCTGCATCCAAACATCATATAGATAATTATTTTCATTTTTTTCTTGAAAAAAATTTAAAATTAATGACATCATGCAAATATGAAGGCTGACTGGTTCAAAGAATTTCCAGGTGTTGATTACATGAAGCATGGCTTCGAACAGGGCTTTGACACCGTTGCTGAACACTGGAGAAGCTTGTCTGAGCATACTGCACTATCTTATATTTGGTGCGCACGTATGTAAAAACTGTATAGTTTAACGATAATTTGTTACTTCTCATGGAATTTATTCCTTATAAATAAATTAACATAAATTATTTATTCCTTTTTGAGTAGGAAAGTAATGATCTCGTTCATGTCGAGGATGTACATGAACAACTAGACGAACATCATGCTTCGATTCCTGGTAATGAATTTATTAATATGCTACTGTTTGTATACATAATTGCAGATGATGAACATTAATTTTAATTGTACACAATTCAACTGTAGAGCATGTAGATGCAGATAACACTGAATAGGTTGAGCATGCACAAGATAATGATGAACATGCTGATGTGCCCATTGCAGGTAAAAAAACACATTCGTAATGTTTTTTTAAATGAATTACTAGTATTTATAAAAATATAAATATGTAAATGAAATATTTTGACATTATTGCAGAAATTCATCGCCCCTCGCTGGAAGTTCAACCTTGCGAGAAGACTAGTAGGGAGACCGAGGATCAGATTCCAAAAGATGTGACTCTAACTAAATATTTAAAGAGAAGAAAAGTAAAAAGCAAGTGACTAAACAAATTTTGAGTAATTCTTATTTGTAATAAAAAAAATTACATGGTTTTTTCCTCTATTTCATGAGTGAATGGTTAAATGAATGGTTTACTGATTTTTTTTTATCTTCCATTGACTAAATGGATGGTTTAATGAATGGATTTTTTAGCAGTTGAATTATTGAATGGTTTAATGACTGATTTAAAGAATAATTTAATGAAATCATTTTCAGCTATTGAGTGAAATAATTTGCAGTAGATGCATTGTTATTTGGATTGTGAAATAGTGAAATAAATTGCTATTTGCAAGTAGATGCATTGGGTTTAGGGAATTGAGATTGATGTGAGGGGCGGGAGGGGCCATAAGATATTCCACCTTCACATGGTTGGTCCTGTTTAGTAGATAATATTAAATTATTCTTGAAACAGAGAGGAGCTCAATGAATGGTAAGGAAGAATACATTAAAAAACAACTCTTTCTATAATTTAAGTGTATACTTTTCACTATTGCTATTTGACTCCTCCATTGGAACTTGTTACAGATAGCGTTGAGAAACATTTCCATATTTAAGAAGCAAGAAATGACATTTTGATGTGATCGATGGCCTTATATACATAGTGTTTCTGGTTATCCATGTTTTATCAAGTGATATATTATTAACAATTAATTTACTTGAATAGTTGAATAGTATTGTAATTTATATTGGAATAGTATAGTATTTATTTAGATTGGTTTTGTTATTTTCATAAACAAACATAAATTTATTTGATGGGTCCTAACATGAAACTAGTGCAACAGGACAAAATTTGAAGTATGTTGAATGTTGTTTTGAAAGGTAAAGCAGAAGAATACAGTGCGAAGCTCCACAAATCAAGGTATAATTATATTTTATTTTGTTTGATTGAGCTGTGTATTGGGTATTTATGCATGTGCACACACACACATTTAGTTGATGATGATGATTACCATACATTTAGGAAAACTTTCTTCTATCTGATCTAACAACTTACCTTAAATAGTTTGATTTATCAGGATCACTGGCCCTTTGGTAATACTTTACCAATTCCATACGTACATGAAAATATATGGGAAATGGAAATTTGTCGTCAAACATATGGCTATGAATTACATTTTATTCATTCTTCATATTGTTTGAACATTGAATCACCCAAGTAAAACTTATATGCATGTGCATGACATTGAATTGAAGGATCATATGAGGGCACACTATTTTCTTTATGGGTGAGTCATGTTTTCTTTATTTTATTTTAAATCTAAATTCTAAATAAGGACTTATTTTTGCATTTAAAATTACGCCAAGATATCTTCCACATGTAGAAATGTCCTCCATAAAGCAATGATGGATGATGACAAGTAGAAGCAAACCCCAACCTCCAAAAGCCCCTAAGATTCAATGTTTTACCTTGTCCACAAAAGTGTCCAAGAGAAGGGCTCTCCAAACTAGAAGGAAAAGTAAACTTATGTTGTGTCTCCCCTAAGTCACCTTCAAGAAAGATGCCCCTCCAATAATATTCATACAGTAACAAAAAAACAACTTCTAAGAGATATCAATCTCTATATATCCAATGGACTGATCCAATACTCAATTAATATAGAAACAGGGCCTTCCTTCAGTGAAAAGTATCCTCCAAGGCAGATGCTTGCTGAAAGAAGAATTTCAATGGTGTCCTCAATATTATGTAGACATAGTTGAAATACCTCGTAAATAGAACTGGATTCCTTTGAGGATGAGTTATGTCGATTGGATCAACATTTTTAAGCCTCATGTGATAGATAAATGAGCCTTTTATAACACATCAATGTTGCCATACTTCTTCACTGCTAAGTTTTTATTGCCTAGATTATACCTTCATTATGATAGGAAAGGTGCACAAAACTCTTGAAACATGAGTCAAATGTGGATTAGCCCTCAATGAAAGTGAAGACAAGCCAGTTGGGCCAACTCTTGTGAAAACTTCACCCTATAGTGCTTAAAAATCAACAGAATATGCCATGTCAGCTTCCTAGAAATGATAATGTTGAAGTGATAATGTTGATTCGATGCCAAGAGATAGTTCTTTGCTTCTACAATATGACCAAGGACACATTTATGCTATTGTTATTTACACATATCTCACCCAAACATGGTATTTTGAAACCTATTGTTGTGTTATACGCATTAATTTTCCCTAGATTTCAAGGTTTAGAGCCATTGTCATCAATACATCTTCCCAAAATTGGATTACCGCTCACTAGGAGGTCAAATAGGGATGAGAAATGATTTTAAGGACCAGTATGTGCCCAACAACATGGATTTTTAGGGTCATTATTGTTGTTCATTACACCAGACTTCCCATAGACATGGATTTACTTCTCTAATATGCACAAAATGTTCCCAAACAAGCTCAAAGTCATATCAAACTTTCTAGATATCATTGTTTACTACTGATACTTATTATAAAAAATTTCCAGGTCTAAGTTTTAGCCACTTTACGTAGGTTTCCAACTGTGGTAATGCTACAAACATAAATATAATTAATTAGAATTAATTTAAAAGTCAATAAATTAAGATTTGCATCAAATGGAAATTTAAGGGAAAAACCTATTAGCTTGAATGGATTTGATACCAACGTAGCAACAGAAGTGCTAAATTAACATAAATTAATATAAATTAACATATTAAGTGCCTTTCTCTTCCTCGAGATCTGCCATTTCCTTATCTTCATTTATCTTAATTAGTAGTCTCAACCTTGAGACCTACCATTTGCATGCCATTGTAGACTCTCTGAGTAGGATACCATTCTATTAGCTTTTCCATCCTCTACGCTTGGCTACAACCATCTATCTCTCATCCAAGCTCTACAAATTCCTCTTTCAACATGCTGGTTTTGGTCAAATTCCAGATTGAATAAAAAAATCAATGGAGAACACAACATGAGAAGTGTGAAACACTTAAAAATGAATGTGAGACATAATGATAGAATGAATGACAATGAGAGAGTTGAGGGAAAGATGGATGACTTCTTCTTCAGGAGAGTTAAGAACTATTACACTTCCCCATAATGGCTGTACTCATCCTATGCTCCATTAAGTTATAACACCTACCCAACAAATCTTACATACTTAGTTTTCTTTGGAAACTTGTGGCTTAGGAAGGCTCAAACAATTCATGACAAGGGAAGGGACACATTGACCATAAGACAAGGTAAATTTTTTTATCTATTAAATTTTAGGACACACAGATAGTTGAAAAAAATAGCTTCATGATGAATTGGATAGAATGGAGTCATAGTCAGCCATTTGGCATGAATATACAGAACCAGTGGATAGCACATTAATGCATGAAGAATGTTTTCCAAAGCAAATTAATTCAAGAAATGGTGTATATTTTATTAGGCTAGAGTCAAATTGCAGTGATAAATCCAAGGTGACAGAAACATCATAGCAACAAATGTCTCAAAGCTTATAGTGAAATTCTCTTTTAGTTTTGTACTGTTCTAGTTAGGATATTTCCTGTCATTGATAATTGGAGTACAAGGTAAACATTTAAATTCATAATGAAAATTTGAATTCATGGGATAATTTTGTGTCTATTTTCAAATCCCATAAATACTACTTTCACATGCTCTTAATTTAATGTTCAATACTCAACTCTTCAAGGAGTTTCCAATAAAAGTATGCAATTATCTATTACAAGGAAAATATGCAACTGCAGTGTTGTTATAATCAAAATTCATTTTTTAGAATGCAAAGGTTGCATTGAGAGACTTATTGTGTTTGACTTCCATATTGTGGTGTGTATACACATATTTCACTTTAGCTGTATGCTTATCCTTCTATTTCTTAATTCTGGAAAGTATTTCAATTACTTTATTGCATTAGATTTAGGCCAGAATATTTTATTTGGAGCAACCATGGAAGTTTTTTTGTTGTGAGCTTGCATGAAAGTGTCCTATGGTTGCATCATCTAGTGATGCATGTGCTCTATCCACATTCATAGAGTTGACACTTCAATACACATTCATTGTTCGCTTCTTATGTAGAGTCTGATGACACCCGAAATTATTTAAATGACATCTGAAAACGTCTTGTGCACTCCTTGAGGTGTACACTGCCAATTTTTCATTAGTAATGTTACATAACAAAAATAATTATTAACAGTACTGATTACACATGGAGCAATGGCATGAAGATTTGCTATCACATTTTGATGTGTAGATTCAATTTGAAATTCAATTTTTTATGAATTTTTTGAAATGGAAGTTTGATACATTTATTGTAGCATTTCAATCCATTTTCCAAATACCCTCTCAAACACTAGGAAAATACTTTGTCTAGATGTATATGTAAATCATGTGCTTCTTAGTCCAAACTTAATATTTTTGACAATACAAGTTTGTATGTAAACACTATACTGAGTAAGTGCCCTACTTGTTTCAAAGGTATTATTGGTATGCTTGATTAGGAAGTGATTCTTTACTAACATCATTTCAAATTATTGAGCGATTAGTCATGCATATGAAGCTTCAAGATAGGAACTTGAGTTTCCTCTATTGTATCCTGCATTTATGCCAGAAAGTGTACTCTTGATTTCCTATATGCAATTTCTCTTTAGTCTCATATCGCTCTCTTATTAGGGTTACAGTTTATATGCATGGTAAAAGGTAGTTGGTTGGTCACCTTACTCATGGTCCATCCAATGATAAACCTATGAACCGAATGGCCCAATTTAATGAATTGAAGGGAATCAAAAGTGAATTGACTTTTCATGAATACTGCAAGCTTGATTAAACTATAATATTATAACCCCTACAAAACTTTGATATTTTATGCTTCGGACTGTAAATATTTGTTTCAAGACCTCATTCTAGCTAAATATACAGTCTTACAAGCCTCATCCTCCATAGATCCTACCAATCAATTTTTGATCAAAACTGGGCATTTTCGTATCCTTTCCCAATCATCTGTCGGATTCCACATACCAAGTCTTTCGTTTGATTAAATATTATAGTGATAAGTTTTGAACCTATCATAGGTAAAGACAAGAACCACTCTTAATCAATCGAAAACCTCAGAGTGGTAAGGGTCTTGAAGATATTCATTCTTATTTCAAATTTATTTTTGTGCTTGTGATAAGTTGAGCTCTATTTTCATCCCCTTTTCAGACACATAATCCATTGTTGGTATTTTTATTTAACTCTGATGCTAGAAAAGGTAAATTGGGTAGAGTTCATCACCACAAGCATACTTGAAGTGCTTCATTGCTATCCTTTTGGTGATCAAGTGTTTTCATCACCTTTATTTGTAGTTTCCCAAGTGTCTGATTAGGCTGTATGTAGTATATCTTTGAAATATGAGATCAATGTTGACAGATTCCCGAGGTTCAGATAATTCCAGAGGCCTTAAAATAACTTTCAAACTCCCTCAGTGACGTGTACCCCTTGGTAAATAAATTCCTTGATCAATCATAAACATAATTCTTGGGTACCATTTATTTAGGTTGTTTCTCGTCCTCTGCCTACAATGGATTTTAAGTATTCCATTTTATACCTCCTAGCCATTCTTCACATGTATATAATTAGATGAGATTTAGTGTCTAATGCAAATATCCTAGCTTCGAGGTTCTTTCCCAAGGAAAAAATGGTTTTATTGAAGAAAGCCCATTTGCAGCCATGCCTTTTGATAATGCTGTGAGATATAATAGGCAATTAGCTGAAATTTTGATGTTGTACATATTTTTAAATAGAATTGTAGTCTAAATTAATTCCTTTCTTGGTCGGTTCTGATATCCTTGTGAGTTTATCTGCATTCCAATTCGTAGGCTTAGGAAAGACTAAGAAGGTTACATGGATTCTCATCAAACAATGCTTTCTTGAGGTTTCTGACTAATTGTTCATCCGGGCAGTTCCCTAGAAGCTGACAGTAATATACACTAAGCATGAGAGACTGTTTGTGAAATGCTCTCAGTACAGGTATCTGCAAGAAGTGAAATTTATTCCAGTGTGATCATTTTCAGAACTGCCTATTTCAGCTATGTTTTCTAGACTCTATACTGGTAACAATATTTTTATCCTTGTTTGTGATTGTAAATTAAAATTATAATGTCATATTTTGAAATTTGTATATGGGCTGTTGATATCAATTCAAATCATTGGAAGACTTTGGTGTGCCTCTGCATCTGAACTACAGGATTATGTTTATCTTAACCTGTCCTATGCATGAAAATAATTTACAAATTTTTTTCATATACAATAATTATTAATAGCATATGTCACCAGCAGTGGCATTGTTGACAGTTGAAATATGGCTTGAATTTGATAGCATTCATGTTTCCAAAATATATTTTGCAAGTTTAGGCTTCTTGTTTATGAATTTCTGGTAACATTATATACTTGTAACCTAGAGTAACATCCAGTCAGCTTAAATTATAATAATGCCTAGAAGCAAGCTATCTTAGCCAATGTTTTTCCTTTGTGTAGAATTTCATGACTATTCTAAATATTGGTATTAGGTAAAGAAAGGGATTTCATAATTTTCAACACCTTATAATTTGTGTTGAAATCCTAAAAACAAGAGCTAAAATGTGCTTCTACCATAGATTACTCTAATGTTATGTCATTGGTTGTGATCTACTTAGAGATGACAATATCAGTAATCACGTGTATTTTTCAAGTTGCAATTTAATATCCACAAAATGTGTAACTACACAGTCACTAAATGAGAATGGTTAGCAATCATGCATAACATTTAAAAATTCTGATATTATTTGCTTCCTAGTCCTAAGACCTTTTGAACTACCCTTTTAGAACCTGGAAATCATGTTCATGCTAGTGTTGAGTTATTTGAGTTGTTTGAGTTAAGATCATTCAATTCATTCATCAAGTTAGTCTATTTAAAGATTGACATAGTAAAAGACCTAACATTATAAGAGATTCAATAATGTAATAGTTAAAACTTAGTTTATCTAAGGTTGAATATCACTTTTTTCAGAGCCTTGCAATAAGACATTGAAATTATTAGCCAAAAAAATTTGAAATCAAAGGGTAAAGTAATTGGTGAATGGCAACCTTTCAATTGAAATATGTTTTTGAAATACTTTGGAGAGCATGACTCATGAGTTTTGAATAGGTCATTCATTATATCAATTGAAATATTTTTTTGGTATGAAAAGGGATATCAAAACTATTAGCTTTGGACTATGCTTGTGGGAATATACACCTTTCCAAATCTCCCTAGGGTGCAAACAAACCAATTACTGCAATGTGCACTAACAACTTCTCTTTAATATTCATACTGTTAAAAAAGAATTGATCTCTTAGAAATGTGTCATAAGGTATCTCACCACTATGCTTATGTCATTGATGCATGTATTGGTGAGGTTGTTATTCAAGAGAACTTTCTAGGAAATTTTCATACTCTAGTACAGACTCTAGAGTAGTCAGTGATGCATGTATTGTTGAGTTTGTTCTTCAAGAGAATCTTTTCAGAATTGTTGACACTCTAGTATAGAGTAGTCATTGCTTCAAGCAAGGTGCTCCTAGTGATTCAAGAAGGACGAGAGATAGTATTTCATGGTGTTGATCCTATTCACTTCAAGGGTAAACATCAATATTCCCCTGTTACTCGAAAGCATTACTGGAAGGTACGTAATAGAATCATGTTAGTTTTCCAGGTTTAAGATTGGCTGTATTTAAGGATAAACACATGCATACCATGTTCTTTGTATGATTCATAGTTACTCGTAGATATGTCATGGGATTATTCTAATCTAATTAATCAATGTTGTTATTTCCTTTAATTTGACATGGGAGAATTCCTCATTGACGATTAATCAACAGGTCTGCATACAGTCCATATTCTTCAATTGGGCACATGATTGCTTCTTAAGGAATCTTATGAAAATATTGATGGCATTTTATGAACATTTAGTTGCAGGTTTCTATGTTGGAGGTTGTGTTTCTATTGCAGATCCTGGAACTTCTTTGCTAGCTGGTCCATCGGTAAAGTGTGCAAACCTTTGATCTTTTGGAAATTTTTTGTATAGGTTATTGTTGTTTCTAGGTCTGTGCATGATCAAAGAATATAAACCACAGTGGTGTAGCAAATCTTATGCTTGTATGCTCAAGAAATCAATGAATGATCAATAATGCTGATTTTATAAATTGATATGCTATCTTTGTAGTATGAAAGATATAAAGTTGAACAATGCAAGGTTGAACAATGCAGCTGCTTCTAAAATGAAAAAATTAGTTGCATTGTTTACAGACAAATCTTGAGAAGATCTGCTCACAGATTTGCTTGTTCTCTTATGATGGTGCAAGATATGTCAGGTGAGATTCCTTTATGTTGTTTTCTATTGAAATGATTGCACATAGTCTAACTATGTACTCATCAATAATACCTTTTTGGATACTGTGTATGTGAATTTTTCTTTGTTACGATTTATTGATAATCCTGAAAATGGTTGATCTCTGCAGCATAGGAATAGCTAGTGTATTAGAAAAACCACATGAAAAAGAGACATTGTCGAGCATCCATGATGGTATTTGCACTGCTTTTCAGATGTTAGGTATGTTGGTGCAGAACCAAATTTCGTGAAACCAGACTAAGGAACAGATCATTACCTATTTGAGTCAGGTAATAAGAGTTTCTTGTCTTCTTTGATGATTTCTTTATTTTACAAGGATTCCAAGATTTATTTTAACATCAATTAATCTAATATAAGTGTTAATAATATTCTTGAATGTATTATTCAACTCTGTGATCGATTTCCAAGCCCTAATAGAGAATTAGTTGTTGACCGTGACGAAATATCAAGCATGCCAACTGTTTTGTTTTCAATTAGAAATAAAACATTCATAGTTACTCCAGACCAAGTTTGGTTTAGTCCCAAATAAATAAATGTTTTTTGTTGTCCAATTCACCTTGCAATATTGATGTCTTATCTATCATCTATGGCTTGATGTTTATAATCTCAGTTTGTTTTAAAATAGGTTGTTGGGAATTCAACATTGTAGGAGATATGTAGAAGAAAGGCATTTATGTTAGAAATGTGCATTTAAATATAAGTTGCATACAAATTTTTGTAGAGAACATATGACTATTTAGTAATTTTAGCTTACTTTTTGTTCTATACTTTCATTCCTGAATTTGCATTGTACTTTCTTGAATTGTAAGTAAACGAATCAAATATCCTTATTACATAAAAACATGAGAAGAGGTTGTTAATAGGTTTCAAATTAATTTTAAACCTAATTTAAGTTATCATGTGATCCATTTTTTTCAAAAGAGGTTTGGATTATCATAAACTAATCCTAAAGATAATTTGCATAACTTCAGTTTTGAAGCAGAAGAAACATTGTGTTTTGCAATCTTCGTGGGTATCCATTGGTGGAAATCAGTAAGTGGACTTGATCTTGTTCCCATTTGGAGTTGTATAATAGACATTGATCTGAAATGGATCTATGTTTTTTTTTCAAGCTAGAGTGAATTATTTTGCTTGCAATTAGAACACATTTGAGGGTTTGTTTATATAATTTTAGGGTATAAATCATGACGCTACTATTATATTGTGGAATTGAATAATAAGTTATTTGCATGGGAATTGAACAGATATTTAAGGGTTGGAAATGGAAACCAACTTGTTAGGGATCCAAATACAATAATTCATGCCCTAACTAGTGATAAAGTTAGATGGAGTTTACAGGCTACCAGATGGCAATTGGCTAAAAAACAACAGTATTTCCATTTTTTTACAAGATTTGGCAAATGCAATAAGGAGGGAGGTAAATGTCCTTACATTCATGATTGATAAAAGGTAGATATATACACTAAGTTCCTAAGGGGTATATGCTACAATTTCCACTTTGAGTTTAATCACAAGGTATAGTGAAACATTAACTCCATACACTAGACATGGAGATGTCTAGATAAAAGAAAAATGATGCAGTTTCCAGAATCTTATGGTAGGATTGATTATGTTTTATCTTACTTGTTCTGTTTATTTTTGTGCACATATGACTCTAGAGTGCATGTAATATTGCTCATATTTTCTACAGGGTGAGTTAATCTGACATTTTCTTTATTACGCTATCAAAATTTATTGAATCTTGGTATCCTAGATAAATTATTGTTTTTTTCTTTTGACATGTTATTACACCAAGGATAATTTCCCTTATAAGCATGTGAATTCTCACCCAAAAGCTTCAATTTTTTATGGAATTCTCAAAGTCTATTATGTTGAAGGTGATAAGGTATTGTATGTTTCATTGTGGAAATTGCATTTTGTAATTTTTTTGATATGTTTACTTCTATTCTTATTGTATGTAGTCCTTGTGTGTTATATAAAATATATAGTGTATGTTTGTGTATATTGAAATTTACTATGTATGGGTTATTTTAGTTATGTAGTGATGAACCTATTAGCAAAAAACATTTGAAATCAAAGGGTAAACTAACTGGTGAATGGAAACCTTTCAATTTTTTTTGTTGTTAATTACAGAATTGCTTGTCACATTTCTAACTGTCATTGGAGGATATCTAATGAGGTTGCTAAAGATCCAACACTATTAGTCGTCAGTCGACCAACGATTTCCCGTCGCATCTTTGATGTTCTCTCAATGATGTCTGATGTGACTGCTATAGCTCCGACAACCGAGGCCATCAGATATACGTTGCAAAACCTACAGCCTTGGGTTAGACTTCCGATGCGATATCCGTTGCATAACCCACAACTATGTGTCAGAAATTTGATGTTGTTTCGTCTAAAATTCGACAATATATACAAGTTTTTTTGTAACAAATCTAAGTGACATTTGAATGTTTGACGCTTAGGGGTTAGAATTTAGACAACATAATCCTAATTTATTTCTGTAGAATTAGCTGACATTCGACGATGATGTAGTCATATCTTCGATGGGTATAAGAATGACATCAAATATCTAACGTTATGCCACTGACGAAAAAAAATGCATATGTTGAATAACTGATAGGGAATTGTCAAGTTTCAGAAATGGCAGCCATCGGATTTTGGGCTCAATTTCTGTTGTGTTGGAACTTTTCATGTACATGTTGTGTGTTATCATGGTAAGCAACCAATGATACTTTTCTAACTATGTTCAAATACACAGGTGCTTCCATTTTGTTTAGAAATGATACTTGTGTTAAAAATGGTTTGTACTTGACGATTGACCTCCAACAGGTCAATCCGTATTATTGCCACACTTTGCAGAGGATTCCAAATTATTTTGGGAATTTAATTAATATTAAGTATCTGAATTTGTCTCACTGCTCTAATTTGGCCATCTCTAGTGAAATACTTGGAAATATTAACACTCACAAGTTGAGGTCTTTCCATCCCAAGTTGCACACCAATGTTAAATTATTCATATGCTTAACTAAGACATCAGTATTTCATTACATTTTCATAACAAAAGCATATAAATAGGATCATTGAAAGATAGACAAGCACAACCATACAAAAGGAACACAAATATTTATCCTGGGAAAACCCTAAAGGGAAAAACCCAGCAATAGCTTCCTCAATATAGATTCCCCAAAAAGATAAAAGATAAAACCAGCAAGGAGATCAAAGCCTAATCCTCCTCCTTCTCCAGCTACTTCTCTTTTCCACTAATGCACTACACAAGTGAGAGTATGTGTTCCAAATGAGGAGCACTACACCTTTATTTATATTCATCCATTCACTTAAGTTAACTCATTTGTCATGTAGGCTCAAATTAATCATGTAGGCTCGAGTTACACATGTAGGCTCAAGTAACCACACTAGGGTGCTAATGACCCACCTTTACAATTAGAGGGGACTGCCTCATGACTCTTATTAGTTCTTCCGATTAGGAGCATCAGGGTATAAAGTAATACAAGTGGTTCTCCCGGTAGGACCATCGGGGACCACAAAGAAATACATATAGAATATTCTTCAAAGTTACAATATTTCAACACTCCCCCTTAATGAGAAGGGTATTCTATAACAACATCAACAACAATAATCATAGGAGAGAGATAGAGGAAATCATCAACATCATCAGGGTGATACATCTATAAATCATTGGAAGCTTTTCAACATCATGTAGCCTTCATCTTCAATCTTTAGTCTTCAGCATCATCAGTACTTTGACCGCTTCGATCAGCAGCATCTTGACTTTTCAATCAGTAGCAACATCTTCAACACTTTGACCTTTCGATCAGCAACATCTTCAGCACTTTGACCTTTCAATCAGCAACATCATCTTCAACACTTTGACCTTTCGATTAGCAACATAATCTTCAACACTTTGACCTTTAGATCAACAACATCTTCTTCAGCACTTTGGCCTTTTGATCAGCAAAAAAATCATCATCATACTCTGATCTTTCAATCAGACTCATCATTATCATCAGCCTCTGATCTTTCGGTCAAAACCATCATCAACCGAACATCATCATATTCTGATCTTTCAATCAGTACGTCATCATCATCATACTTTGATAATACAACATCAACATCATCAGGATCTCATCATCATCACATTCTGATCTTTCGATTAGAAACATCATCATCATCATAGCATTATGATCTTTCGATCAGAAAACATCATCATCATCAGCAACATCATAATCATAAGCAACTTCTGATCTTCCGATAAGAAAACATCATCATCAGCATATTCTGATCTTTCGATCAGAGAACATCATCATCGTCAGTAGCATCATCATCATCATATTCTAATATTTCAATCAGAGAACATCATCATCATCAAAAACTTCTTATCTTTCGATCAGAGAAACATCATCATCATCATATTCTGATCTTTTGATCAGAGAACATCATCATCATTAGTAAAAACATCATCATCATATTCTAATCTTTCAATCAGAGAACATCATCATTATCAACAACTTCTGATCTTTCGATCAGAGAACATCATCACCACCAGCAACTTCTGATCTTTCGATCAGAGAACATCATCATCATCAGCAACATCTGATCTTTCGATCAGAAACATCATCGTCATCATAAAAACATCAACATGATCCTTCCTTTCGAAATTACGGGATTTAGGTCTTTACGGAGTTACCAATGATCCTTCCTTTCGAATTACGGGATTTACGTCTTTACGGTGCTACTAACGATCCTTCCTTTCAGAATTACGGGATTTAGGTCTTTACGGAGTTACTAACGATCGTTCCTTTCGGAATTACGGGATCAACACATTTGTGGAACTCAGACAATCCTTCATATTGGAATTACGGGATCAACACATATGTGGAACTCAGACAATCCTTCCTATTGAAATTACGGGATCAATTCAATGATCCTTCCTTTCGGAATTACGGGATTTAGGTCTTTATGGAGTTACTAACGATCCTTCCTTTCGGAATTACGGGATCAACACAGATGTGGAACTCAGACAATCCTTCCTATTGGAATTACGAGATCAACACATCTGTGGAACTCAGACAATCCTTCATATTGGAATTACGGGATCAATTCAACGATCCTTCCTTTTGAAATTACGGGATTTAGGTCTTTACAGAATTACTAATGATCCTTCCTTTCAGAACTACGGGATCAACACATATGTGGAACTCAGTCAATCCTTCCTCTAGGAATTACGGGATCAACACACGTTCTCGAGTACCAAAGTCACTGGATCCATTCTGAACCAAAGTTCAAGGATGACACAATCCTACCACATTCACGGGGACTGAGATCTTTGGATACATTTTGAACTGAGGTTCAGGGATGATGCAATCCACCACTTTCATGGGGGTTGAGACCTCCAGATACATTTTGAACCGAGGTTCAGGGATGATGCAATCCACCACTTTCACAGGAGCCAAGACCTTCGGATACATTTTGAACCGAAGTTCAGGGATGATGTAATCCTACCACTTTCATGGGGGCCGAGACCTCTAGATACATTTTGAACCGAAGTTCAGGGATGATGCAATCCCACCACATTCACGAGGGCCGAGACCTCCGGATACATTTTGAATTGAAGTTCAGGGATGATGCAATCCCACCACATTCACGAAGACCGAAGTCACTGGATCTATTTTGGACAGATGTCCCAGGATGATACAATCCCTCTTCATTCTCGAGGACCGAGGTCACTAGATCACTTTTGGACAGATGTCCCGGGATGATACAATCCCTCTTCATTCTCAAGGACCGAGGTCTCTGGATCACTTTAAGGAAATTTCCCAGGGATGATACAATCCCACTGCAACATCACTACTCCCCCTTTCGAGGAAGGTCTTTTCGAACAACACCAAGCTTGTCTCGAAAGTGTTCAAACTTTACCTGAGACAGAGGCTTCATCAGTACATCATCATTCAAACCATCATCATCTACATCTTCAGTATGTGAATACTGAACTATCATCATATGTAACTCCAGTATGTGAATACTGAAAGCATCATCATCTACATCTTATCTCGTATGTAGGAATACCGAATTTTTTTGTGTTACAATCGGAACACAGGGTTCTCTGTTATCACAAATATGGTTATCACATAGAATCATTGTAGTATCCATATTCAGGTCAAAGAGACCTGATATCAGCTTGTGAATCCATATGACTTCACAAATTAGCAGAGCAATCTACTATGTATTTTTCTTCAGCCATGCTACGAGAAACACTGGACTTTTTCCTGCTAAACCATGAACTCATAACAGACCCAAAACAAAAGCATCTAGCTAATGTGATTTTCCTGTCTGAGATACTTCCATCCCAATCTACATCTGTGTATCCATACAATCTATACTCATGGCTACCATCATAGTATATACCAAAGTATATAGTCCCTTTCAGATATCTCATCACATGTTTTGCGGTTACTAGGTGAACCCGTCTTGGTTGAACAAGATATTGACTTAAGGTGTTCACATCAAAACAAATGTCTGGTCTGGAATTTGTTAAGTACATTAATGAACCAATGATTTGTCTGTAATGAGTCAAATACACTAACTCTGATGAGTCATCAGCTAATAGCTTCAGGTTGGAGTCCATGGGTGTGGCCATGACTTTGCATTCCAACATATCAAATCTTTTCAAACTTTGCACTGCATACTTTCCCTGATTGAGAAAGATTCCTTCATATTTCTAGACCTAGGAAATAAAGTATTAGACCAAGGTCTAAATTATTCAGTGGACTTATTCTTGCATTCTACAATTTGTTTCTCATTCCCTGTCAGAAATAGGTCATCCACATATAATAGCAGGATGATAGGTTCATCTTCTGCAACCTTGAGATAAAGGTTAGGATCGAATTTACTCATGGAAAATCCCATTCTCGTTAGGAAACTATCTATTCTTCCATACCAAGCTCTGGGAGCTTGCTTAAGGCCATAGAGGGCCTTCTTCAACTTGTATACATGAGTCTATCTGTCTTCAACTTCAAATCCTTGTGACTATTCAATGTAAAACTCTTCCTCAATCATACCATTAAGGAAGGCTTGTCTTTACTTCATCATGGAAGAAACTACCATGATAGTTCTAAAGAAAGTATACCTTGCTTATTGGAGTAAGTGTCTCTTCAGAATTAATTCCCTCTTTCTGAGAGAAGCCACAAGTCTTTCCTTACATCTATCGTTATCATATTTTATCTTATGGATCCATTTGGAAGATACCGCATTCTTTCTTTTTGGTTTGAGTATTATATCCCGAACATCATTCTAGTATTCTTTCATCATAACATCTTTCATGAGTTCATCTTGTCAAGTCATCAACATATCCTAGTCTTCTGCATTCAATCTTGAAGGTTGGAACCCACTTTACTCTTGGTAAAGTCTTGATCCATCAGGAAGTTGGCCATCATGTCATACCATGTTGAACTCAGATATCTTCTGTAGTCACTCCCCCTGAAGTGGAGTATCATCTTCCCTTTTCATTCTATATAGGTGGTTCTATGCTTGACATATACTTGTCGATAGAGTATGTCATGTCATAGTCTATTCTTTCAAAGGCAAATCATGAACTTTGCTTTGTACACTTGTTCTTGTAGATCCATATGGAAGATACTACGTACTTCCCTTTATGTCTCTAAATCATATCGTATACACCATTCCCCATGATCAACTGTTATTCTTTGATCATAGCTTCTTTCATAGCATTCTTTTCTTCATCTTGAGTTATCTCTCATACCCATGGTGGTATTCATCCTTCGAGGTGGATCTACCACTCTCTTAATCTCTTTCTTTCGTCATGGTGTCTTTGACCCTAGGAGCTTCAGATTCATGTTCATTGGAGTGAATCTTGAATTGTCATCACTTGTTCTTCAGAACAAGTCTCATCCTTGTTTTCTTGTAGGAGGTTGTACAGGACCTTTCCATGACATCATTGAGATTGTGCACTAATCCAATATGTCAGCAAAGAGGTTTGATAAGTAGCAATGGAGAGTTGTATGGCACCATGAGTTACTTACCCATCACAATACAATCATTAATGCAAAAAATATATCATGCATAATAAATCAACTAAATATAATCAAATGCATAACAAAACAATATCATGCAACGACAATTGAATACTTATCTTTTATTCATTTCGTGGGTAGAATCCTTCTTGATCCTTCTACTTCATCATCTTCTTCATTCATGACATCATCGTTTCTTATCCAAATGATAAGATGGATAAGAGGTTCTTCAAGAATTGAGTTCTTCACAATACTCATTGCTTGAGGGATATTCTTTGAATGGTGAGAGCTTGATCTTCAATTGCTCCCACCTTCTTTTTCTCTTCTTATGAGTCGAGATTCTTCTTCTTCCCAGAGTCTGTTGAAAGTAATTACTTCCTTATGGAACACATTCCTTGAATGAATGAATTCTATGATATTGGGAGACCATTCAAGGTGGCTATCACCACTTCTGCATTCTCCAATTCTTCTTCTACCTCTTCAAGATGTTATGCATTCTAGATCTTCACATTCTTCAACTGTTTTCTCAAATCCATCTTCTGATTAATGTTCTTATCTTCAAATATCTTGATAAAGGAATCAAAAATCTTTAGTTTATTTAGGGAAGACACTTGTGGTACAAGTTGATCCGTGATTGAATCAACAATGATCTTCTTGGCCTTGATCAAGTTCTTCTTGTGTAAGGCTTTGAGCCTCATCTCCTTCTGGAACTGGAACCTCTCTACTCATGAAGGTGTCGAATTCATTTTCTTCAGAGAGATCAAATGTTTCCATGCTTGGAAGTTTTCAACTTAGCCAAGATTATCATCAATATTATGTGATATATCACTTTTAAATGAGAACCTCAAATGAAAATAACAAAGGATTAGATCTTACTGATTTGAGGTGTCTGTCCTGGTTTCGGAGCTAGCTGATCTAGGGTTTTCCATAGAAACCCTAATTTTCAAAACTTGGAATATTTTAGATATGATTGGATATAAATATAGATCTCTTCAAATGGAGCTGTCCAAAGTACTCCTTTTCTGAAAACAGTGGAGGGAAGCTCCCGGAACAGGAAGCCCTAGTTTTCCAATTTCTTCTACAGAAATGCCTGTCACTGTTTCTATGATATCTCTGAAATTACTGCTCCTCTGTGTCTAAAATTTCTCACTGAGGCAACCTCGCATGTCCCTGATCCAAAACCATAGGTTTCATTAGAATTGGTTTCACCAATTGGGATTTATAAGCATTTTCCAAAGGTGCCTTGTTACAGTACTATTCTAAACAGTGAAGTTGTACAGATTGCCACGTGTCACTGTTTCATATTCTAAGTCTGCAGTTCAGACCAAGAGAAAAAAATTATGTTCCCTTTCTGTAACATATTCAGGAATTCCATTTAGACCTCTGTATCTCAAGATATTGCAATTCTCCCCAGGTGTCTTGTTTAGGGATGAATTCTAGAAGAGGATAAAACCCTAACTTGGAGGGATCATATATCCCAGAATATAGCGAATGTGAGGCTAATGTTTGGATATAGTGTACAAAAGGATTTTATATTTTGTCTTTGTAATTTTCATCCCACGAACCTTCGCCAATCTTGGGATATAGCGAATGTACCAAAACTTAGCAGTTCTAGTATTTAGGGTTTTTCTAGCTCGGGGTCAAAATAGGGTTTGAATTTCTCGGAGTTTCACCCAACCAAAAATCTTGATCCAAGTCTCTAAACTTCGATTTTTATGAGGAGATAAATCCTATGCTGGGCTCACTCAAAAATTCTTCTTCTGCAAGAAGCCCTAATTTCCCGCATCGAAAACTGAAATTGCTCGGAATCGAATTCTGCTTCGACAGAAAGATGCGCCCTTCAATGGAGAGTCAGCCTAGCCTTCTTTTTCTGATCGATTATGGAGAGAGAACCAAAAAGTAATAAGACCTATATTCATAGCTGCACAATGCCTTCTTTCAGGGTGGCTCTCATACCATGTTAAATTATTCATATGCTTAGCTAAGACATCAGTATTTCATTACATTTTCATAACAAAAGCATATAAACAGGATCACTGAAAGATACAAAAGCACAACCATACAAAAGGAACACAAAGATTTATCCTGGGAAAACCCTAAAGGAAAAAACCCAGCAAAAGCTTCCTCAATATAGATGACCCAAAAAGATAAAAGATAAAACCAATAAGGAGATCAAAGCCTGATCCTCCTTCTCCAGCTACTTCTCTTCTCCACTAATGCGCTATACAAGTGGGAGTATGTGTTCCAAATGAGGAGCATTACACCTCTATTTATATTCATCCATTCACTTAACTTAACTCATCTGTCATGTAGGCTCGAGTTAATCATGTAAACTCAAGTTACACATGTAGGCTCAAGTAACCACACTGGGGTGCTAATGACCCACCTTTACAATTAGAGGGGACTGCCTCATGACTCTTATTAGTTCTTTCGATTAGGAGCATCAGGGTACAAAGTAATACAAGTGGTTCTCTCGGTAGGACCATCAGGGACCACAAAGAAATACATATAGAATATTCTTCAAATTTTCAATATTCCAACAACCAATTGTGCCTAAAATAATTAATTTCGATGGGCACAAACATAAAAATTTTCCAAGTGCAATTGGAGGCTTGATATATTTGTAATTTTTGGAAATTGGAAGCCCTTTGTTGGAAACATTACAACCTTCACTTGGTGGATTAAGAAATCTGAAGCAATTGAACCTTTGGGATTACAGGGAATGAAAAGTTTGTTGGATTCCTTTGCACTATTAACTAAGTTAGGTAGATTAGTACTCAAATGTATTATACGCCAAGTTCCATTTAAAAGAGTTGAAGTATAAAAATACACCTCAATAAAATTGACAAGACAAACACCATTAAGTAATTCAGACTCTTTAATTCACACGTGAATGTTTTAACTCCAACATATATAAGAATGTACAAAACACAATTATCAGAGGAGGTATCGATTTTTACCACCTTGTTTTAATTCATACTATTTATATTAAGATAACTATTCTTCGAGGGCATTCATGCTGAATGAGTTGGTTACACTAGTGCAAAATGAGATATTAGTGACTAGGAGACAAAAAATTTTGGTCAGTTCAATTTTTTCAAGGGATAAATGACCACATTTAGTCATGGGATAAAACTAAACTAAAAAATACCAAGATAAATGACCAAATTTGGTCACGGGATATCTAGACTAAAAATGACCACATAACAATTGGTCATTTTTAGTTGTGGATCAGTTCAAAAATGGAAAATTACAATTTTGACAATGAATTTGTACATTTTATTAAATTATAAGGCTGTAGATAGATTCATAGACCCTCTAGAACTTGGTAAATTGTAGACCGCCTCATGTGTCACAAATCCACTATTGACACCAAAGTAGCTATGACAATGTCCTAGCGGTGAGCTATGGCTTATATATTTGAAAATAACTATACAAATATACCTATATACATTTGTTTTTAAAAACACCATATTAGTGTAGTTTAACAATTTAGGTTTCGGCACCAACGTGAAGTGGTGGGTACCAATGTAAAATAATTGTCCCCTTTCATTACCATATGGTAGGCATCCTTATAAGATTACATTTCACTCAAGCTCAAGATGATCGTGTTGTATGGAGCTTTGTATTCTCTTTGGTGCAAAAAAGGGACGTCCGCAGTGAACTACCCAAAAATATAGGAAAATAGGTTTTCAAACACTATACACACACAGTTTGAGAAGTTATCTCCTTGTTCCACACCATTATAACTTATAGATACAAACAAGCTAATTCACCCTAGGATTCAAAGAGAAAGTCAATGCCATTAGCTTGACAAACAAACACCAAAATGTGAAGTATTTGCAGAAAATGAAAACAACCTTGTTGTAAAAAACATTATGTGGGATAAGGAAAAACGAGTTGGGTCCAAGAATATAGTTGAGAGTGTGGAAAACATGAATTCAAATTTGCAGTGTTCAATGCAAAATGCTAGAAGAGGGAGAGATCGGACAATGTTTTTCCTGAGGATATACAATAATCCACATTAAGACCTGATTATTTCAATTTTATTCATATTTCAATGTATTATGTAAAAGATGTTGCAAGTGCAATAATGATGAGATCAATTGGTAATCTCATCTAGAAGAGGGACTCAGAAAATGAAATCCTAGGATAAAGCTAAAGAGAACCCATAAACCTCTACATTTTTTAATTGTTACTAGAAAATGTTTGCACTTTCCTTTAGGTTTCTTAGTGTGCTTGAAAGTTCGTGTTTGGCCATGAATGCAACTGTGACCGCTTTGTAATCTTCAACTCATAAATACAAGTTTGAACAACATTGATAAATTAACCTTGGAATCCCATAGGACATACCAACGCGAGAATTTTGCTCAATGGAGCACGACGTCCCAATACATAAAACATTTCAGTTAGATGGGTTGTTCATCAAACAAAAACATTGTAACTAAACTCATCCATGTTCAAGGCTTCAATGGCACAAGGTATTTTTCAATCTATGGTCATCCCAACGTTTTTCAATTTATTGTTTTTGAGTTTAATAATTGATATTCGAATGATAAAAATTTAGCCCTAGAAATCTAAAATTGCTTCAGAAATGGGCTATTTCGGTTGAATTTGATCGCCCTTGTTTTAAGTAAAATTTGTGTACGACCCTAGAACTCTGAAATTGCTTCAAAAATTGCTTCAGAAATTGCTCAAATGCAAGATAAAGATGATGCTAACTTGGAAAAAGGATTATCCAAGTAGTCTGGTGAAAAAACACTTGTAAAAAAGAGTATGGATAACCCCTCCATCCATTTTTCATTGTTAAGTTTTTGTCTTGAGTTCTCAATTTCCAATATGAAGTACCTAATTTCCTCCTCTTTCGGTATCTAGTAGGTCTTTTCTTCAGCCACCAGGGCTTGTGATTTTCTATGAGAGGTTTTGATTTGAAACCTAGTTTTTGTGGTGTTCACTGATTTGCAATTAACTGGTAAATAATATTTCTTCAGCAACAAGAGCCTGTGATTTGCTAGGAGAGCATGTTGTTTGAAGGTTTCAGATGCCTGACCATGGAGTTTCTTCTCTGTTGTTTTGCGTTTGAGGGTAAGAAATATTTGGAATTTCAAGATCTATAATTGTCAGTTTTTCAACATTAAGCTAGCATTATTAGGATCTTTAACTGAGAGAATAACAAGTACAACAATAAAACACAAGAGACAATGAACACAATGTTTTTCCTCAGGGAAACCATAAAGGAGAAAACCCTGCAACTTCCTTAGAGATAGAATCAGCACCAAAACAGTAAGTGATCTCCCGACAACAGTAATCTTCTTCTTATCTAGCCCCAGTGTCTTCTCCTTCCTCAACTATGCGCTATCCTTGAGTGTGGATGAGTTGTGTGATAAATAGAGACTCCAGTTCTCTATTTATACTAATCCCAACATGACTAAAACCCTATCAGGGTCGACCTCTACTAGGAGAGTCTAATAACCCTAGTGCCCCGGAACTGCGGGGACTTTAACCCTTAGACAATCAGAGGGTTACCCACTATGACTTGACATGACTTGTTTACATTATTGATTCTCTTGATCGAAACATTAGGACATGAAAACATGACTCAATTACATTATAGATACATCCTAGAATAAACATCGGGTTACAATACATAAGATACATAGATGAATACATTCCTAAGTTACAAATACATCAACACTCCCTCTTAACTAGGAAGGTATTCTTTCGACACAATTTTTAGCACTAGTCTTCTCCTCTGTATCAACTGGATCATCTTGTCATCTGCATCTCAATTCTTCTGAGTCTTCAAGTCATCTTCATCTTCAAGTCATCTTCATTCTTTGAATCTAGATAATCTCTCGATATGGATCATCATGGGACATCATCACTGGATCTGGATCATCTCTCGATCTAGGTCATCATAGGTCATCATCACTGGATCTGGATCATCACTTGATATGGATCATCACTGGGCATCATCACTCGATCTGGATCATCACTGGTGGATCATCATCATTGGATCTCGATCATCACTCGATCTGGATCGTCACTGGCTATCATCACTGGATCTAGATCATCACTAGTGCTATCTCATGATTATTCTCATCATAGGAAGTTCTATAGAGCCAACCCTTTTTCATGCTAGTTGTAGGCCTAGCCATCATGTAGGTATTCACCCAGCACTTACATATGACCTACTCATTAGAAATGCATGCCCAACACTCACATCTGATCATATAGGAACCAATCCTATAATCACATTAGAAAGGCCCAACACTCACATTCACCAGCATGATAGGACATCACTATCATCTGTGAAAAGGCTTCAACACTTACATCTGACCTACTCATCAGAAAGGCACAGTACTCACATCCATCCAGGCTGGAACCACATCCTACCACAATTATGGAAGATCTACGTTCTTCCATCCAGGTCGGAACCACATCCTACCACAATGATGGAAGTGTTCTGTACTTCCATCTAGGCTGGAACACATCCTACTCACAATGATGAAATATTTCTACACTTACATCCATCTAGGTGGGAACACATCTTTCTCATAGTGATGGAAGGGCTTGCACTCACATGTAATCTTGTAGGAACCGATCCTACAGTCATATCAGAATGGCCCCCAGTCCTCCTTGACTGGGCTACCTGGTAACTGACCAGGTGCCTCCATTCTCCTAGAGAATGGCAGTTGCCCTTACATCCCACCTGCTCGTTGGAATGGCCAACACACATCTGACATCGAAGGAACTTAATCCTTTATCCATGACAGAATGGTTCAGCCCTTACATCTGATCAAGTGGGAACACATCCCTCCATCACATCAAAATGGATACTCAATTCTAGCTTGAGTGTTCCTGGTACCTCACCAGGAAGCTCCATTCAAAGAATGGAAATTTCCCTTACATCTGTCCTACTCGATAGAATGGCCAGCACTCATATCTAACATGGAAGGAAGCAATCCTCTCACCATGATAGAATGGCTCAGCCCTTATATCTAACCTACTTGTCAGAATGGTTATGGATCTCAGCACTTATATCTGACATGGAAGGAACCAATCCTCTCACCATGAAAGAATGGCTTAGCCCTTACATCTGACCTACTCGTCAGCATGGCTATGGATCTCAGCACTCATATCTGACATGGAAGGAACCAATCCTCTCACCATGTCAAAATGGCTATGGGACTCATCACTTTCCCTTGGATAAAATCTTGATCTGGAGAACACCAAGCTTCTCCTTGAAGTACTTGAACTTCACCCTAGCCAATGGCTTTGTCAATACATCAGCTATCTATTCCTCTGTCACAACATATTAAAGCTTCATTGCTCCCCTTTGCACCATATCCCTGATATAGTGGTACTTGATCTTGATATGCTTCAACTTGTCATGAAACACTGGATTCTCTGATAAATTCACGCAACTCTGGTTGTCACAATGTATACAAGTAGCATCCAATTGGAGATTAAATAAATTAGACAGTAGCTTCCATAGCCATACTTCCTCACAACTAGCTGAACAAGCTGTGACATACTCCACTTTAGTTGTACTCAATGCCACACAGGATTGCTTCCTGCTAAACAAAGAAATCTCACCTGATCCCATACTGAAGCAACACCCTAAATTGCTCTTCCTATCGATGGCACTGCCTGCCCAATCTGAATCAACATAACCCTCCAGGTTAATCTTCTGATTCACATCGTACTTGAGCCCATAATCAACTGTACCCCTCAGGTACCTCAGAACATGCTTTGCAGCAATTAAGTAAACATTTCTTGGATCTGTCAAGAATTGGCTCAAGGTGTTCATAGCAAAGCAAATGTTTGGTCTCGTGTTTGTCAGGTACATCAATGACCCAATCATCTAACGATACATCGTAGCATCAACCATCTCTGATGAAGCATCGCTCAATAGCTTTAGGTTCGATGCCATAGGTGTGGCCATATCCTTGTAGTCCATCATCCCAAACCTCTTTAGAATCTCTACTGCATACTTCCCTTGTTCAAGGAATATTCCATTTGTACTTTGCCACGCCTCCATACCTAGAAAGTAATGCATCATCCCCAAGTCCTTCATTTTGAACTCAGCAGCAAGATTTCTCTTTGTATCAGCAATCAACCCATCCGTACCTGTCTCGAATAGATCACCTACATATATTAGAAGCATCACTGGGTTGCCATCCTCAACCTTGTAGTGAAGGTTGGAATCTGCTTTACTCTTGGTAAAGGCCAAACTGGATAGAAAGCTGTCAATTCTGTCGTACCAAGTTTTGGATTCCTATTTCAAATCATACAGGGATTTCTTCAATCTGCACACATGAGACTCCCTGTCATGTGTCTCAAAGTCGAGTGGCTGTTCTACATACACTTCCTCTTCCACTAGACCATTCAAGAAAGTAGTCTTGACATCCATCTGGTGTATCTTTCATTTCATCACTGTAGCCAGAGCAAGTACTAATCTGATGGAAGTGTATCTGGCTACTGGTGCAAAGGTTTCTTCATAGTTTATTCCTTATTTCTAAGAGAAACCCTGAGCTACAAATATTGCCTTATGTTTTTCAATGCTACCATCTGCAGCATGCTTGATCTTGTAGATCCATTTGGAAGTTACAATTGACTTCCCTTTTGGTCTTGGGACAACATCCCAAACATCATTCTTTATGATCGATTGGTATTCTTTGATCATAGCATCCTTCCATTCTTTTCGTTCTTCCGCTCCTTCATATCTGGAAGGTTCTTTATCAATGAAATCACCTAGTAAGGCTACATACCCGGAGCAGGATTTGGTCCTCTTTCTTTCTTTGTGATTCTCTTCTGGAGCTCCATATCTTTCCGCACCTTGGATAAGTTCTCATACCCAAGCAGGTTTCCTCTTATGAGGATTCTTCTCTAGAGGTGGATCTACAGGTATTTGTGGTTCTTCAATTTCTCGATCTTCTTCTTGAGCTTCTTCATTCATGGTTGTATCATGAATTCAGGGTGCTTCTGCTTCTGCTTCTTCAGGTTCTTCAGTAGGTATTTTTCTAGATTTGTTGTAAGTTGTGTCTTCATCAAAAGTAACATCCCTGTTGATGTCAATCTTCTTGCATCCTAGAAAATATATTCTATAAGCCTTCGAGCTTTCAGAGTATCCCACAAATACACCCTTCTTTCCTAAAGGATCTAATTTTGTTCTCTTCTCTTTTGGAATGTGTATGTATATAGGGCAGCTGAATATTCTGAGATGGCTGAATTCTGGTTTCTTGCAGGAGAAGACTTCTTCAGGAGTCTTGTTCTTGAGTACTCTATGTGGAGTACGGTTCTATACATACACCGTTGTTCTAGCAGCTTCCGCCCAAAGATGGATAGGAAGATCTTGATCATGAAGCATGGCTCTTGCAACTTCCATGACAGTTATGTTCTTCCATTTTGCAATCCCATTCTGTTGTGGATTATAAGAAGTGGACACCTCCCTCTTAATTCCTGATTCTTTGCATAGCTCTTTGAATTGATTCGAAGTGCATTCTCCACCATTATCTTATTGAAATGTCTTGATCTTCTTTTCAGTATGGTTTTCGATCAAGGCTTTGAATTTCTTGAACTTACTAAATACTTTGTCTTTGTTCTTCATGAAGTAAACCCATGTCTTCCTAGAAAAATCATCAATAAAAGAAACATAGTATGCATACCCGCTTAGTGAGTTTGATGACATTGGACCACATACATCGGAGTGGATGATTTCTAGTGTGCCTTTGGCTTTGCTTTCGCTACTGGAAAATGTCTTCTTTGTATTCTTTCCTTTCACACATCCTTTGTAGACACCATCATGTTTTGCTTGGAATTCTGGAAGATATTCAACAACTTTGCTTGCAATAGGTATTGCTCTGTAATGCACATGTGCAAGCCTTCTATGCCAAATCTCATTTGGATCTACTGTGTCATAGGCCAAGGATTTTTATGGATGGCCCTTCAATTTGTACAGTCCTCCTTCTTGTTCTCCAATCACCACTACATCATTGATAGTCTTACCTCTTGGCCACATGATGACTTGACCATCTATTAATGCAACTCTCATTCCTTTTGCATCCAATGCTGATATGGAGAGAAGGTTCTTCTTGAGTCCTGGCACAAACAATACTTCTTTCATTGTTAGAGACTTACCAGAGTCTAGTTTATATGAAGATTCCCCACTACCTTTTATTGGATATTGGTAGTCATCTCCTAGCTTCACCTTGTGAGGTGATTCATGTTTTGACAATCTTACAAATGATTCCTTGAAGCCAGTCATATGTTTGGAAGCCCCACTGTCTATAATCCAATCATCACTACCATGAGTAATGTTACCTGTGAGAGCGGAGATCAGAACATATTCATCCTCGCTTGAAGAATCTTCACTTTCATATCTGGATCTCTTCTTGGATGGTTCATCATCCTCTACAGCATGAGCATGATGTCTTCTTTTGTTCCCCTTCTTCTTATGAGAGTGGTTCTTGTTCTTAGGATAGTCTTTTGCAAAGTTCCCTATCTCATCACATGTATAAAATCTTATTCTAGATAGGTTCTTTCTATTGTTATCTCTATGATTAGAGTTCTTACCTTTTAGGTGATGAGTTTTTCTTCTTCCTCTCTTGGAGTGAATTGTGAAAGCTTCATCTTCACTTCCCATCTTCTCTTCTTGAGCTGCTATTCGAGCTTCTTCTTGAGAGCACTCTTCCCATATTCTGCTGAAATTGACTAGCTTCTTTCTAGCATAGATTCCTTGGATGAAAGAATCCCATGACCTACGAAGGCCATTCAAAGTAGTCATCACAATCTCTGCATTTTCCACTTCTTCATCAACAACTTCTAATTGTTCCTTGATATGAGAAACCCTTGTGAAGTAGGATTGGATATTCTTTGCGTTCTGAATCTTCACATTCTTCAGTTCATTCCTCAGAGTCATCTTCCGATTTATGTTCTTCCCTTCAAACAATTTGGTTAGGGCATCAAACATAGCTTTAGGTGTCTTGAGAGAAAACACCTGTGGGATAAGGTGATCCTTAATAAAATCAGCAATGATCCTCTTTGCCATAACCATCTTCTTCTTATGTAAGGCCCTATCCTCATCTCCCTCTGGAACTGGAACCTCCTCATGAATGTAGGAGTCTAACTCATTTTCTTCCAGGACCAGGGAGATCGCATACTTCCAGGCTTGGAAGTTATTAGCTCCCTCAAGATTTTCATCAAGCTTGCAGGTATGATGAGACATCTTAATAGAGAACCTCAAATGGAAATACAAAATATTTTAGATCTTACTAGGTTCAAGATGTTGGATCTGAAACTTGAGTTGAAATCCTGCAGAGTTAGTTCAGGAGCAAATTAGGGTTTTGTTTTTTCGGAGTTTTTTCCACCCAAATGCCTTGAAATTTTTCCCTAACTTCGATTTGGAAAGGAGATCAATCCAGGCCTGGGCTCACTAAAAAATTCCTCTTCTATGAAAAGCCCTAATTTCTGGCAGCAATGTCGAGTCCAAAACTGAAAAACCTCAGAATTGGATTCTGCTTCGACAAAAAGATGTGCCCTAAGGAGGAGAGTTATTCCACCTTACTTTCACTGAAAATATGTGGAGGAAGATCCACAAACTAGGAAGCCCTAGTTCCCACACCTACACAATTTCTTCTTCTCAGGTTAGCTTTGATACCATGTTAGTTTTTCAACATTAAGCTAGCATTATTAGGATATTTAACTGAGAGAATAATAAGTACAACAATCAAACACAAGAGACAATGAACACAGTGTTTTTCCTCGGGGAAACCATAAAGGAGAAAACCTCGTAACTTCCTTAGAGATAGAATCAACACCAAAATAGTAAAATCCCCAAAACAGTAAGTGATCTCCCAATAGCAGTAATCTTCTTCTTATATAGCCCCAGTGTCTTCTCCTTCCTCAACTATGCGCTATACTTGAGTGTGGATGAGTTGTATGATAAATAGAGACTCTAGTTCTCTATTTATATTAATCCCGACATGAATAAAACCCTACCAGGGCCGACCTCTACTAGGAGAGACTAATAACCCTAGTGCCCCACAACTGCAGGGACTTTAACCCTTAGACAATCGGAGGGTTACCCACTATGACTTGACATGACTTGTTTACATTATTGATTCTCTCAATCGAAACATCGAGGCATGACAACATGACTCAATTACATTATAGATACATCCCGGAATAAACATCGAGTAACAATACATAAGATACATTGATGAATACATTCCGAAGTTACAAATACATCAACAATAATTTGAGCCATGTTATACTATTTTATGTTTAGTGATAAAACCTCATTTTTTTGTCTACAAATATATGACTAATATTTTGGCTACCCCATCGCAGTTTGCGATAGTAGGTGTTTTAGGTGTTTGATATGTGGTGTATGTTTATGAATTGTTGTTTCCATAGTGGGTGTTTGGGTGGAATATATCCCATATATTTTCCCTAGTTGTAGTTTGTTTAGGCCTAAACCTTCGAAGCGGCTTGAAAACATCTCCATTCCAATGGTTAGTGTAGGTTGTGATATAGCTTATGTATTTTTTTTATTTCATAATATATTGATGAAGGAATGTTGGTGCCCAAAAATACATTTGTTTTAGTGCACTGAGTTCCGGGAAGGCCTCACATGCCAATTGTGACAGAGAAGAAAGAAGAGTACACCCTTTCACCTTTGTGCCTGTTTCAGGTTGTATTTATAGTTTTTACAATGTAAATGGTGGCTTCGAGTTTGCAGTGCATTTATTTGGATATGCTACCACTTCCTATAATTTATTCTAGTGTATGAATGATGTTTCAACTTTCTCATCATTATGAATTCTTGATTTTGTGGTTCAGATTTAGCTAGACTAGTACACATCATAGATAAATCATCCGGAGATTATAATTATAATTGTTTTTATTTACAGGCCAAAAGAAATTAAGAAACCCAAAGATCAAGCTTTACTACCTAAGAATGGGTTCAGACTTCTGATTCTTCTCAGTTCAAATTTGTAATAATACACACCTTTGTACTTCTCAAATACAATGACTATCTATCACTGAAGACTACATAATAGATTAGTATTTATTCATAATTTAAACATGCATCGTGATGATTCAAAGTGGGATGAATTTGGTGATGATCTCTATTTGCTACTTGAAGTGCCTCAAACAATACATAAAACACATTCACAGCCAGTGTTTACAAATAAAGCTGACGAAGACAACAAGATTAAGGCTATTGTTGATTCAACTACATTGGAGTGGCAGAGGTGAGACATCTACGAGTTGTTTATAATGCCATTTTTGGTGTATTTCTTGGGAATAATTTGAGGGATAACATTAATAGGAGAAAACAGGTTGGAGTATAACAAATAATACTTTCAAGTGTATTCCTTACACTTTCAACTATCTTTGGAGAAAACGGGAAGGATATGCTAGAAGAGGATTTGGCAGAGGTGTGGGAGGAAGGGATCCAACAGGAACAAGATTTGGTAAATATCTTAGGATTTTTGTCTATCTTTCATTAGCTTAGTGTTCTTACTAGAATTTTGAGATATTATTTGTTTGCTTATTTCATGGGAGGTCAACTTTCCAATGCGTGTTTGGCTTCTGTGCTATGTTGTTGTCACGTTTTATTAAATGTACACCAACAACAATGTGATCTTTTTTATTTATGTTCTCATCCTATCAATGATTCAATATTCATATGCGTTAATTGGCTTTTTGGGATGATTATAATTGATTCTTATTATTTTGGGGGTTTGGGTTTTACAACTATAAAAATGTGCACACTTAAAAGTTGTTCAATTATTTTTAACAACATTTTGATGGATTGGATAATACAAAATTGATGTCGTCAATTTGAAGTTGAATTTGGCACTAAGCTTGCTTAAGTAATATGACTGAGTTTTGATTCTTTTAATGAATGAATAAACGATGATGTGGGTGGAGAAGAGAATATGAATGAACCAAGAGCAGGATTTTCCCTAGAGAATTGTACTGGCAATGAAATTTATTTTTCATGGAGGTTGGAGGATTTTTGAGGAATTGAGGTTAGTCTTTTGTAAAGGTTGCATGTAATTAGATGGTAGGTAGATGCTTGTTTGATAGGGTGTACTGTGGATTCTTGTTCCTATAACATGAATTTTGACAATGAGGGTTATACAATTAAAATTTAACGGAGTTTAGGGAAATATTTGATACTATCAAACAATATAGTCATACAGTGATGTTCATACAAAGTTAAAATATATATTTTTCACTTTCAAACCATAATGATGGTATTCTTAAGTTTTCGAAATTGACATTAGTTTTGTCTTCAATTGGGCCTATATTAACGTCGAAGTTATGAATATGAGATAAAGCACTTTCAAAATTGACATTAGTTTCATGTCTTCAATTGGGCCTGTATTAATGTGGAAGTTATGAATCTGAGATAAAGCATTGACTGCAAGGAGTTAGTTAAAATTTATTACCTAAAAATTCAAATTTTATGAATATATTTATGAAGATATTAATACCTCAAACTTTTCTTTTTTCATTTAAGTAAAATTATCTTAGATGAATGAATTTGGCCTAATGCGGATAAAATCTATTCTTATGCATATTGACTGATGAATTTCAATGACAGGAACTACATTCAGTATCTGTTTCAAAGAAACTTTGGAAACACAATCATGATCATACTCTATTTCAAAACAACTTAATTATAATATTTAAGAGATTGTCGTTATGGGAAAACCATTCTACATATCATGGGGAAAATTGAATAGAAAGGTTTATTGGCTATGAAGCGAATTCACAGTAGACATGTGAGATTTGATTTCTAATTGATAGGATATTAAGGGAACTACGTGGAAGTACAAAGCCAGAATGCTCCTAAACACTCAAAAGGTTTGAAGTGCATCTTAGGTCTGGTTAATTCTTGCAATAAAGGAGAATCCAATCCAAATAAAGTGGTCTCTCCACCTCTAAGTTTAATTAATGATCAAATAGAAATATGGCCAAAACTAGTTTCACTGTAGTTATGTTCATAGTTGGCCAACACTGTAGAAACCCATGAATGTTGACTCTTTCAGTAAAGATAGTTTTCCTTTGTATTAACTGGTAGAGATGACGAATGTAGAAATTTTACTTTCACCTTTGTGGAGCTTGCTCAAATTTGGATGGGTAGTTTAGGTCTAAAGGAATTTTATGATGAATTAATGATGCAGGGTGTGGAATAGAACGGAAAACACTGGAGCACAAGGATATGTATGTCATAGATGTAAAGTTCCTGGTATGTTCATCATGTCTAGTAACTTTGTAAGCAAACTGTTCATTAAGAGCATGGCTAATGGGCTAGATATGGGTTCTCGCCATCTTATTTGTTTTCTCTAGGACATTTCATCCAACATTGTCCGACTAACAAGGATCCCAATTTTGACCTCAAAAGGGTGAATCCTCCAATTGGCATTCCCAAATGAATGCTTGTTGCTACTGTCGATGGCTCTTATGGATTGCCAAGTCCAGTTGCATTTTTTAGGCCTAACGAGTAAGTCATTTGAACCAAACCTTCATAAGTAACAACACTATAAAGTGGAAGGTCTATGAAATTGGCTATGCATTGCTCCTGAATTATTAGATGCTGGTTAAAATAATTTGTCATGTAGAGCTGCTTTTGACAAGGAAGTTGAGGGGTTTCCATCTAACCATTATGTTGGTGAACTGCCACCTGAATTGCATAGTCCATTGTGATGTTTCCTATGGGTTTTGCATAGATTGATATATGATCAGCATAGATTCAGTTAAACCAAAATATATCAAACATTAAGAAATAAATTAAAAATACTTTAGATTCATTTAAATACTTTTAATTTTAATTAGTAAACCTTAAAAAAAATTAAGTCTCACATAAATTGTTTTAGTTGGACAAATCTAACCACAAAACCCTTACAACTTCTTCGAAAAGCGTTATGGTCCCACTATATATATATATAACACTTAATTGATTCCCCGTTATGGTCCCACTATATATATATATATATATATATATATATATAACACTTAATTGATTCCCTTTGGGCATCCTGAAGCGTTCTTCAGTTGTCTAACATTGTGACAAATAATGATCAGGAATCCGGGTTCAAAACGTTCTGCCCCATAATCCACAAAGTCATCATCAGCACCCGGCTAAGCGACCCCTAGATTTGATAGTTCTAAATTATCTAAATGTAGCAGCCGACACTCTTTTTCTTATTTTCCTTAATTATCTCCCTAAAAATAATATTAATAGCTGATTGTTTAATCAATTATCTCCACACAAAAAATATTAATGGTTTATCGCGTTTGATATTCTTCTGCCAGATTTCACCCGTTGCTTATATTGCGACCAAGCTGAGCTCGCAGGCATACCTTTTGTAGCTGGTTCTGCTAGAATTCTTGAATCTACTCGTGACTTTTAAAAATGGTTAAGGAAATCGGTTACTACGACATGCTGGGAGTAAGTCCCACGGCCAGTGAAAGAGAGATCAAGAAAGCTTATTACATGAAGGCTAAGCAAGTTCATCCTGATAAAAATCCAAATAATCCTCGAGCTGCAGATAATTTTCAGGCATTGGGAGAAGCCTACGAAGTTCTCAGTGATCCAACACAGCGAGCATCATATGACGTACTTGGAAAAGATGGGGTATCAACGGAAACACTGATAGATCCAGAAGCAGTTTTTGCTATGTTGTTTGGAAGCGAGTTTTTTGAAGACTATATAGGCAAGCTTTCAATACTTTCAGCGTTTTTTTTAGTGATGTCTACTGAAGGGCGGGCACATATACATATCAAAAAACTACTACGGAAGATGAAGGTTGTCCAAGATGAAAGAGAAAAAAAACTGGCACAGATTTTGAAAGATCGTCTAAACCAGTATGTACAAGGTGACAAAGAAGGGTTTATACAACAAGCTATATCTGAGGTTCGACGGTTCAACAGTACAGCTTATGGAGTCAATGCGCTGCACACAATTGGTTACATATATGAAAGGCAAGCGTCAATGGAACTTGGGAAGAAAGACATATATTTGGGTGTGCCTTTTAGAGTTGAATGGTTCAGATGCGAAGTGCATTTTATAGCTGAATGGTTAAAAAACAAATGGCATTTTATAAAATCTTATGTCACAGCAGCTACAGGTGGTTTTGCACTACTAAAATTACTACTGACACAGCAGCTAACTATGGAAAATTATTCTGACAATAATCTGAGAGCATTTATACATTCCAACAAAGAATTGTTTATTGACTCTCTTTTTAAATTAAGCGTGCCTGATATTGAATGCACCCTCTCAAATGTGTGCCAGATGGTGTTGCAAGATAACAGTGCAAGGAAAGAAGATCTTCTAGCTCGTGCAAAGGGCTTAAAAACCCTTGGAAGCATTTTTCAAACCGCGAAACTAAAAAATGAACATGGAACTGCAGAAAGACACAGTCCTCCAAGGTTGGCCAAGGAAGAATACAAGAACTATGCAAGCTCTCCGGATACATCACCAACGACTCCTTCCATCTCGACTCCACTTTACTTTCAAGGCCGTGGAAAAAGATCATGGATCCGTGAATCAATGGATGCCCTTTTCCGGTTTGCCAACGATCTTTCAAAAAAGATTTTTTCCATCTTTGAATTTAACATGTTTGATACTTAGCAACTTTTATAGTTTTTTTTATTATGAACTGGCCTACCTTATAACTTTTAAGGTTATTATTAACTGGCCTACCCTATTGGCCTACCTTACTATGATCTTTCATCTCCCTAATTCATTTTAAAGAGACCATGGGCTCTTGGGTTATTCCCATGGTTAAAAAGTTGTTTTTAATAAACTTGTAAGTATTTTAGTATAGATATGTCTCTTTGTTATTGATAATTTCTGATCTTATTGTTCATATAGATCTTTCTATTTACAATGCTCTCAATTATCTTTAGATTATCTGATTTATAATATTAGTACAAAATAATATTATCTCAACATTGTTTTTCAGTTTAGACTTTTAGAAGTTCAATTATATGGCACATATTGATATGAAATCATTGGGTTTATCTAGTTTTGTTATATTGTCATTGGATTTGGATGATTAGGAATGAATGGGATTGTGGGAAACTAATGGCAATGCAAATAGAGCATCCTTATGTGCTAGCCTAGGTTATGATATCATTAAATAGATATTTTTCTTTTGACAATAATTTATTGCGACACAACAAGCACGCCATTCCCAACTTGGGAGTATCACATTGATGTGTAGGTCACTTAAAACATTCAATAAAGAATCTTAGGCTAAGTAGCCACCAGTGGGGTATTTCCTTCAACAAAGTCACCCAAGACTTGTACTTAGCAACAACTATATGCAACAACCAATTTGTTCTAGATAGATGGTCCATGAGAAGAAAAATATCTTCTTGGGAATTCAAATCCACAAAGTGATTCCAGGAAGCATGAATGGGAGATCATATATGGATTATATAAAAATTAATTTCTAAATTATAGTGAGTTTGAGATTCTTGGACATAGGGATCTTCAACATATGAATGATTGGAGCACTGCTTTTTGTAGATGAGGAGACCTCTAGTCGTACAATTCATTTCATCTCTGAAATGAAAAAATTGAAAAATATTTCTACTAATCAACATGCAAAGTATTACTTAGTTTATAGTTTGGGGGATAAGCAAAAAATCACATACAATGTTATCCTTGAGCATTATAGAACAGGTGTTGATCCACTACTCATGATAATCCAAGGAACTGCTGGTACAGGAAAGTCGTATTTGATTGGACCTATTAAAAATACACTTGAAAATCTCTCGCATACACGGAAAAGTCCATTGCTTCTTTTAGCTCCTACACGGGTGGAAGCTTTCAACATATCTGCAACAGCAGATCATTCTGCACTTCATATACCGATCAAAGAAATTAATAATTTACGAGGACCGAGTTTAATTAAATTACAAGAAGAGTTGACGAATGTTAAATATATTTTGATCAATGAAATGAGTTTTATTGGAAAAAATCTATTAATCAGAATGGATTCAAGACTTCGCCAAACCTATGGCTAGGGTTTTACCCCTAGCTTATGCGAATGAGCACCTACTAAGGAGAAGGGACTCCTTAGTAGCAGTTCAATAAGTGGAAGATAAAGAAGCTAAAACAGAAATATCAACTAATCTAAACACGTGCATAAAACAGAAGAAATGAGATATAAAAGATGTTTTTACATTAGTATTACCTCCGATGTGGAGGTTGGTAAAGCCCGTTGCTGTGATCCGAGAGGGTTGTTCCGTGCTCCAGCTTGCTCCTTCTCTTTCTCCGATGGTGGAAAATGGGCCAAAAAGGGGGCTCTCAAAGTGAAAATAGCTCAAGGGTGAGCTAGGGTTTCAAGAACCAGTTTGGCAGAGTAAGGGTGCTATGACTGTGGGTGTGAAATAAGGGGTCTCCATCACTTATTTATAGTTTTTTAGTAGTGGAGTGCTGGCTCATGGTTTTTGGAAACCATGTGGTTTAGGGCAGCTGTTTAGGGTTTTTTCCTCATTTTCCTCATTATTTTATTTTTTCTCTTCCTTTTTAGGGGATTTTGCTATTTTAGAGGAATTTTGGATATTTTTGGAGGAAAAAGGGGTTTTATGGCCTTTTGGAGGCATTTTGGTGGTTTTATGGCCTTTTGGAGGCATTTTAGGCCTTTTGGAGGCTTTTTGGTGGTATTTTCAGGTTTTTTGAGGAAATATGGTAGGAAAATGGACAAATGAGCCATGTAGTGGGGTAGATGAGGTAGTGGACACTTTTTGGGTGTTAACAGATTGCCCCCTGATGTGCGAGGGCAGGAGCTCATCGTATGGCCGATGGACATCATAAGTCATATGTGGTTTTCCTGGGGTGTGGAGAAGAGAAGAAACAAACTGAAGCCCGGAATAACGATCCCGAACCAACTGCAAGAACTAAAAGTACATAACCTCAATAATGGATGAGGAATCATCTGATCGTATGGACGAGGCGGGCATTCCCATGCTCGTATCAGGATATAACATAATAATAACAATGGGGTCCAAAATATGGGGACCTGACATATACATGACCTCAAATACTGAATGAGGAAGAATCTCAATATATGGACGAGGCGGGCATACCCATGCTCGTGTCAAGATAGATAAACATAACTGTGAGGCCTGAAAAGAGGGACTTGTAGGATACATAGAAAACCACTGTGTATATCATAAGGGTCCAGAAGGGACACAAATCTGGGACATACTGTTGGGTTGACCATGTTTGAGCTGAAACACTGATGCACTGGAATGACAGCAGTGCTGCTGAGTGTGGTACCAAAGGAACTGATGAGCTGCTGGATCAGAGTGACAAGGGTCATACTCGCAATGGTACGCTGAACTGGAACTGAACTGGGTACTCAAGGAAGCATGGAACTGGATGGATTCCAAATACAATCACCAACGCAGCCCAGACATCCACGGGAACATATAACTAGGCATTCCGAAGTGAATCACCAATGAGCTAGAGTCGGGGGAAATCTGGGGTCTTCGACAAATAATGGAAGGGATTGAAATCCTGCGCGATTCTCAACGATGCGATCAAGGTGTTGAAGTCGAGCATGTGAGAAACGACCAGTCGGAGAGGCAATGATGACTCCTCCCAAAATGGTCCGTAGGCACCCACCACAGATGGTGATGGGTCCAAGGCGCAGGGGCCTCTGGGTCTAGCCTCTGGAATAGAGGGGCTGTCATCGACAGAGGGAGACCTGCAACTATCAAGGCAATGATGTTTCCTTGACAGGAGCGCGAGGTGGAAAACCAAAATGTGATAGTACTGCTGGCAGGATTGATAAACTGGGGGGAATAACTGGGCAAATAGAGTGGGTAGATGCAAACTTCCTTTGTTCAGAGTATGATGGTGGGGATGATCGGGCAGCATATGAAACAGACCTGTGGTAAAGGGATCATAGCTGTATGGGAGCTGGGAGGGTGACTGGGGGGAGGTAGACTCAAGCTGTGGTAAAATGGCAGGAGACTGCAGAATACTCTGAACAAAGGCGACCTAATTGGGGGTGCTGCCGAGAGGATCGATCAGAGCGCCAAGAGGCATGGGGGAACTTCTGCATGGGTGAGGGAACATAGAAGAAGTGTGGATATAAATGGTACTGTCATGTGGATTTATATGAGCCCAGGACAGTTCATGCTCGTAGTTGCTTTCAATTTTACGGAGTCTGAAAGCAATAAGAAGATTCTGAAGTAACGGAATGGTACTGTCGTGTGGATTTTACGAGCCCAGGACAATGCATGCTCGTGGTTGCTTTCAATTTTAAAGAGTCTGAAAGTAATAAGAAGACTCTGAATTAATGGAATGGTACTGTCGTGTGGATTTTACGAGCCCAGGACAGTGCATGCTCGTGGTTACTTTCAATTTTAAGGAGTCTGAAAGCAATAAGAAGACTCTGAATTAATGGAATGGTACTGTCGTGTGGATTTTACGAGCCCAGGACAGTGCATGCTCGTGGTTACTTTCAATTTTAAGGAGTCTGAAAGCAATAAGAAGACTCTGAATTAATGGAATGGTACTTTCGTGTGGATTTTACGAGCCCAAGACAGTGCATGCTCGTGGTTGTTTTCAATTTTACAGAGTCTGAAAGCAATAAGAAGACTCTGAAGTAACGGGATGGCCAGGAAAGGAGGAAGTGTTCAATCAAGGAACATATATGATGACCAGGAACGAGGGTGGGGGGGAACACTGGTGGGCCTCCTTGTAGGGCGAGTGAATGGTGGAAAAATAACGAAACAATTTCACTATGACAGGAGTGGATGGCTCATGTAAAAAGTGTGGAACAATCTGATGGCGGCCGATGTGGCGCGCAAATCGGGGCAGCAAGGTGTCAGGTCACAATGTTGAAATTGTACCAAGTGAGAGCGAGAAATGATCTCAAGCATCATCACGAGCGCGGAAAAATGAAACCGGCGATATAAAAAGTGTGAAAAACGGAGAACGGCCGAAGTGGCACATAAACTGAGGCGACTAGCGGGGTCTTAAAAATGGGCAAAAAATGACGTAGAAAAAATGATGCAATGAGGTGACCGTTGTGATGGCCTCGTCGTGCTGATTCCAATGGTGGAAACGGTTCGGAAAATGGACTCCGTATGGGTGCAGAATGGCCAAAACAAGAAAAAAGTCAACTGACTATAAATAGTAAGTGGGCTCAAAATGACACGTGTCATTTATACTATTTGACGTTGACTAGCGATCAGAGTGGACCAGAGCTGAGGTGACATTTTTGGACGATCCGATCGACCGACTTCAGATCCAGGAGATACAGGTATTCCGTTAAACTTAGACCTGCATCATTATTGGGTTCAGGGGGGGGTTAGTGGGGCCCAGGCTACTACTTGTACGGTCCACGTGGGGTAAACCGCGGGTTAGCGGGTCGAAAACGTGGTTAGGGACCGCGGGTTTAGGCTAGACAGCCGCGGTTAGCGACCGTGGGTTTAGACCCGACAGCCGCGGTTATGGACCGTGGTTTTAGGCCCGACATCCGTGGTTAGGGACCGGGGGTTTAGGCCCGACAACCGCGGTTAGGGACTGCGGGTTTAGGCCCGACAGTCATGGTTAGGCAGGTATCTGACACTCGATGGGGAGGACAGACTCTACCCCGTGAACTAAGTGGCGGTCTTGGTGGAGGTACGGTAAGCCCATAAGGCAAGGAATATCATATGGTGCCAATTAGACTTATGCTAGTCAACAGTGCGTTGGAGTATGGTTTTTAGGATTTTGTTAATAGCTTCTACTTGACCGTTCCCTTGAGGGTAGTAAGCAGAGGAAAATTGGTGTTCAAACTTAAGGAGGGTGGATAACTCACGCCAAATGGAATCTTCAAAGTGTGATCCATGGCCTGAGACCAACTGTTTAGGGACCCCGAATCGTGTGATAACATGGTTAAAAAAGAAACGGGTAGCAGTGTCAGTGGTACAGTTGAAGGTGGGCATGGCTTCCGTCCATTTGGTGAAGTAATCGACAGCGACAATGATGTACTTATGGCCATTCGCAGATGGGGGTTTACACTCCATGAAGTCGATGGCCCACTTACAGAAGGGACCAACGGTGACGACTGGATGTAACGGAGCAGGTGGTGTCCGGGCCTTGGGGGCAAAAAGTTGGCAGTTATGGCAATGCTTGACCGCAGTGATGCAGTTGGTGAAAAGTGTGGGACAGAAGTATCCGGCACGGACGACCTTTTGGGTAGTGGCCATCCCTCAGAAATGGCCGCTGTAGGCACCGCTATGACAATCATTAAGGACGTGTTCAGCTTCCTCATGTGTGAGGCAACGACGAAGAATTGTGTCGACCCCTCGCTGGTAAAGGACATCTCCTATGAGGAGGTAGCGAGAGGCCTGTTGACGGATACGACGACGTCCATTATGAGTGACTTGGGGTCGAAACTTTTGCGTGCGTAGGTATAACAAGATATCACCGTACCACGGGTCATCAGACGAGATAGTGAACAAGTGATTGTTGGGTAACTCATCGGAGATGGATGGGGCCGGGAGGAAGGAAGGGAGATTAGTGATGAGCTGGGCTAGTGTAAGAGCTTTAGTGCTCTTAGGTGTTCGGAACGTGAGGTCATATTCCTGGAGGATAATGACCCATTTAGCCACACGACCTTGCAGGAGCCGCCTGTTCAGGAGATATACCATAGGGTTAGAGTTGGCGATGACTGTGGTATGATTAAGTAAAATGTAGTGTCTCAATTTTTGGACGGAGAAGACCACTACTAGGGATAGTCTCTCCTCATATGGGTAACGTAGGGGTGGGCCGGAAAAGGTCTGGCTGACGTAGTAAATGACATGCTCTTGGTGTGAGGTGTCTTCTTGAACCAAGACTCCGGACATAGCATGCTTAGATGCCAAGACATAGAGGATGAAGTCTTGAGAGAAATCCAGAGGGGAGATCAAGGGGGCTTGTGTGAGAGCTTTCTTGAGGGCTTCGAATGCAGCTTCTGCTTGCTCGTCCCAGAAAAAGGGTATGTGGGTACGGAGTAGGCGCAAGAAACCATGAACAGTTGTGGCGTAATCAGGAACGAAGCGTCGAAGGAAATTGGAGCTCCCTTGCAGACTTTGGAGTTGCCGGAGCGTTTGAGGAGAGGGAAGGTCTAAGATGGCTTGGAATTTCAGGGGATCAACAGTAATTCCTTTCTGGGACACAATGAAACCCAACAATCGGCCTGTCGGAACGCAAAAGACACACTTGTGTGGGTTCAAGCGGATTTGATATTTGCGACAACGCAGAAAAACTTGCCGAAGGTCGTTAAGGTGGTCTGATCGTTTCCGGGAACGAGCTGTAAGGTCATCAAGGTAGACGAGCAGGGTGTGGACCAAATCATGAAAGAAATAGGTCATGGCCCGCTGGAATGTGGCACCAGCATTTTTTAGGCCGAAAGGCATGACGCGATAGGAAAAGGTGCCCCATGGGGTAGTAAAGGCGGTTTTGTACTGGTCTTCCTTTCGGATTTGGATCTGATTGTAACCAGAAAAAACATCCATGAATGAGAGGAATTCATGTCCCGCACACGCATTGATGAGCTGGTCAATAAATGGCGTGGGGAAATTGTCTTTGGGACAGGCGCGGTTTAAATCTCGGAAGTCAGTGCATACTCTAATGGTGCCTTGTTTTTTGTTAACGGGAACCGGGTTGGAAACCCAAGTGGTATAGGCAATAGGATAAATGAATCCTGCCGTGCGAAGTTTCTCAATATCTTCTTTGACAACTGGGAGCTTTGAGGGATGAATGGGACGCTATTTCTAACGGACGGGGGGTACATCAGGCCATGTGTCAATGTGGTGCTCTATAATGGTAGGGTCAAGACCGGGCATTTCGGTATAGGACTAGGCAAAGACATCACGGAATTCTCTGAAGAGTTTTTTGTACTCCTCAATCTCTTGCTCACTACAAGAGGTGCCTAAAGTGATGAGTTCAGGGGTGCTTCCTGGGGCAGCGATATCAATTTGGATGACAGGTGAGATGTTGGCCATGTTACCCTCCTCGAAGCCATCAGGAGCAGGAATAGGGTCCTTGAACCAGTCGACCTTGGGGGGAAGGAAGTCTTTGGATTCGATTGCAAATTGGGTAGCAGTGCTAGAGGAGGATTCATCTTGGAGAAAGTAGGAACGATGGTGCATGTCATCCCAGGGATACTCCGGGGCAGTGAGAGCCTCAAGAATCGCTTCATCAGTGCGGAATGTTTGTGTCGTCAAATCGGTTGACAAGGGAGTAGTGGCGGAAGAGATCATATAAATGGTATTAATCTCTTCAAAAGGGGAAGAGACCGGGGGGTGGATCTCCTCAATGGTGGGTGGTGCTGTCTCAAGATCCAGATTGTTCATCTCAAAGAGAGCTGCTCTGTAATCGGGGAGATCAGGACAGTGATTTGTGTAATTCCCGTAAATACCACATATGGCACAGGGGTGGTTAGTGCGTAGGGATTTTTCGCGGGGTTTAGGGGTTGGATCAAGGTGGACAACTGGTATAGTGGGGTCGTCATCAAGCATTTCCATGTGTTCCTATAATGCCTGTAACTGAGGACATTGGTGAGTCGCATGGCCCAATTCATCGCACAGTGAGCATTTAGGAGGAGCACGAAACATAGGGGGCTTTTTGACTGTCTTGGGAGGTGGTACAACAGTGTAAGGTTGGGGGCCTCTGTCCCCAGCTGGTTTGGTAAAAGGAGGGGGGGGGGGTTCATGGAGGATGATGGGGTAGTGACACCGGGAGGTGGTTGACTAGTAGTGACAATGGGTTGCACCAGTTGCAGGATGAAATCTGGTGTCGGCGGGGGAACGAGAGGCGAAAGATACCAAACAGGTAATCCTAAGGTTAACCCGGGGAGGCTGAGGGTAGCCATGACTGGGGCACTAACTACTCTTGAGGGAGGGATAAGGAAAGGAATGGTATGGATGGGTGTAACACCAATGTGACTAGGTACCAAAGGGGGTTTAGGAAACAAGGGCGGTTGATTAGTAGGAGTTCATGGGTTATGGGACAGGGTACACAGGTCAGACACGTCAGTGGCAGGTGACGGGGGTGGAATAGATTGGAAGGTTGAGGTCATTGGCGTGTCTAAGTAAACTCCGGGTCCCATAGAGGAAACAACTGAAGTGGTGTCACTCGAAACAGGTTGTTCAACCATGGGGAGAACATTTTCGGGTGCCGCGGGGGCATTGGGGTCATGGTAGGTGAGTTGGTCCACCTTGACCACACGTCCCTCATGAGGGAACATCATGGTACGAAAAACGGAAGAAGCAACCGCCCGCATGGCATACATGTAGCTACGGCCAAGTAAAAGGTTATAATCAAGCTGTGCATTAATAACCTCGATGTTGATGAGGACGGTTTTGCCAGCCTGCTGGACGGGAACGTTAGTTAAGAGGCCTTGTGGTTGAGCTGAACGGCCGTCGTAGGCTCGTAACGCAGTAGAGGACTCATGGAGAGTGGGGGATCCCAATTTCTGCCAGATGGAGGTGGACATGACACATGTAGAGGCACCTTCATCAATAATGCATCGATGGACGATAAAATTCCGAATGGAAACATAAACTTGGAATGCTAAAGTGGAAGGCATGCGGGGTTCGGATTGGTCCAAGTCAAAGGCCATTACATTCGAATCATTTGGATCAATAGCCCCAATGGCTGAGAGTAAAGTCTTGTGTTGCGAAGGGCAGTTTTTTAAGACTTCTGACGCAGACATGGCTGCGGGAGATTGTACTAAATCATCAACAATGTTGTAGTTGGACGCAGCGCGTGCATTGGAGTTATTTTTAATACGGCGAAGTGGGAAACGAGGTGCTTTGGGAGCGCCATCTAGTGGAGGTGGAGGTATACGTAACGCCTGATCAGTGGGATGAGCGTTAGTGGGTTTATCGGCGGGAGGGGCTTTAGGGGTGGAGCCATATTGGTTCCGTCGATTCTGGAGGTTGACCTCGTCGGAGGACATCATCAACAAGTGGTGGGTACCTAAGTCAAGCATGGGTTGATCAGGAGCAGCGTAAGTTATTTGTTGTTGGGTTGGCGCGTTGGCTTGAGGGGGAGCCAACGGTTGGGTGTTCACTACGCCTTGGTTTGGTAAGGGGTTTTGTAATACCAAAGGTGGCTGCTGAGGTTGTGGGGGGTTGGGTGGTGCTTGAGGAGCCGCCTACCCTTGGCGGTGGGCATCTTCAGCCCAAAGTTGCCGAACTCGCTCCATGTGTGGGCAAAAATGTGTGTAGTGGCCATAGACCCCGCAAATAGAACAAGGATGGTTTGTTCGCAAATTGGGGTTTTTAGCTTGCTTGGGCGGGCGATCAGGGTGTTGGTTTGCAGGGGCCGCATTATTATTATCAGGGGGATTAGGGGGTTGACCAGCTTGATCTGTAGGTTGGTTGTTTCCACGATTTTAGCCCCTGCCGCGGTTTTGTTGGCCCTGGTTGCGTTGGTTGTTCTGGTTTTGCCGCGGGTTTTGTTGAGCGTAAACTTTCCCTTGGGCAGCAGTTGGATTCTGAGGTTGCGTCGGTGCTGGAGCGGGCTGCGGTGGATGATATGTAGGTGGAGGCTGCGCAGGTGCAGCGACTTGAGGGGGTTGCTGATAGGGCTGCGGAGCGGGTTGTGGGTTTGCTGCAGGGGCTGCCTATGGCGGGTAATAAGCGGGTTGGGCTTGTGAAGGCGTAGGAGCTGGTGTAGCCTGCTGGTGGTAGTAGGGTTGAGGTGTGACCCTGGGGGCGTAAGCCGAAGTCGCATGACCGAGACACTGAGGTGGACATGAGGGTCCATGGGTATGGTGGTGATGTGTCATGGGAGCATACGAGTTGGTGGCTCCAGGCTGTGAGGTAGCCCGCGAGAGGTCAGGGCCAGGGGTAGAGCATGCTATGGAAAATGGTTGAGGATGCGAAGAGACACGGCCAATGATGCCGTCGGCAGCGTGGGATGCCCCCGACGCATCGTGCGGGGAGGAATCGCCGTGAGGGGCGTCAGGTATAATGGTATAGAAATAACTCGACCGGGCATAAATGAGGTCGAATTGTTGGGCCTTAAGGATGGCCTCTTCTTCAGACTGGGGTCTTCAGATGCCACATCCTTAGCAATGACAGGAAGAAGGGATTTGAGAAACCAATCTAGGAAGATATGATCATCTAATTTGATCTTGCATAAGCTACGGCGTCGACGCCACTCATGAATGTGGTCCATGATGTGGGTAGCCGTGTTTTGTCTGCACGATAGGAGGATCTCAACGCCCGCGTCGTAGCGGACAGGTAACTAGAAGAACTGCAGGAAGGTTGAGGCAAGGGAAGAAAAGGTGGCATGGGTTCCATGGGGTTGCTCGATATACCACTTGGCTGCAGAGCCAGTGAAGGTGCGCTGTAAGAGACGGAGGCGGATAGAGTCATCCACTATGGAGTTGGAGGAACACCATAGATGGAAGGACATAATGTGGTTTTGCGGGTCCTCACCGGCCTTGCCCTCAAACTTAGGGATGTCGGAGGGGAGCTTGGTGGGCATATGAGGCCATGCAGGGTCGTGTCGAATAGGGTCGTTGGTCAATTTGGCTAGATCAGGCAGGTTGAGGCTAGCCATGAATGGCAAACTGGAAGACGGATGTGACACAGTAGTAGGTTGGACCAAGTTGGGGCCAATGCCCCCAAGTGGAGGGGTGGTGTTAGGGAGGTTGCCCCCAAGTGGGGGAACTAAGGTCGTATAGGATGGTCCTGCGCCACCATGGGTAGTGTGAGCCACTGATGGAGTGGGAATAGGTAGTCCCACTGCGGGAATAAGTGCCGTGAGGGGAATGGTAGATGGGGGCCCCATGGAGGGCATACCCAAAGTAGGTGTGGTAACTGGTGCCGTGGTGGATGTGCCGCCAATGATCTCTACTAAGATGGGAGTGGAAGTCACGCCAGCCATGGGGCTAGTAGGGGCAGTGTAAATGGGGTTCTCAGACTCTGGCTCAGAATCGGAGGTAAAATAAGGGGCGTCAATATCTGGTGACGGAGTCCTATGCCGCTGACGAGTGGAGTCTAGTGACAAGGCTCGAGATCTATGATAAGTGGTATCAAGTGAGGATGATCTGTGTCGATGACGGGTGATGTCAAGTGAACCGTGCTGTGGTGGCTCACCCCTGAGGTGCCGAGAATGTCTCAGGGACTCAATGGTGACAGATGGTGTCGAATCTCTGTGGGTTGAGGTGAGTAAAAAAAACAGCTCAAAAACCCTAACGCAACCAAGTGTGCAGAAGGGGAGCTCAAAAAATATGGCACTCAGGCCAACAACCAACTCAAAACACCCACTGTAACAGCTGTGCTACAATAGGTGGAGTACAGAAATGGTCAGAATACCAACAAGCAGCAGGTTTCCTAAAAAATAAAAAACGATGGACTCACTAGACCAAAAGGAGGTAAGGGAGCATGCAAACACTTAACTAAAAGTATTCTGACTCAACTAGACATATCCTATGCAAGGTGATGAAATCCAAGTCAGACAATATGAATAGGAAAGCCAAGTGGCTAAGATATCCCCCTACCGGGAGGGACACCGGGTAGTCAATCCTAGAAGAATGGCAACTAAGATACCACGTTCATGACACGTCCAGAAAGGTGAATCTGCCGTTTGGTCCTTTTACCGCAATACCCCTATACAGGGATATCCCGAGAACTGCGAAAGGTAGCCCTTCAGTTACTGAATGGAGTGCGGTATTCCACTCAGGCCTCCAGAACCAATCTCGCGACTTCAACCCTCCTAAGGGAGAGGCCCTCTGGTAAACTGGTGGTGACCGTGCCAAAAAATACTAGGGGATTTTGGTTCCCTAACTGGACAACAGCTGTGTCTCAAGTGTAAGTAACCGAGGGGTGTTATTGGAATCCTATCCCCCCGATCCTACCTAACTACAAAGATTCTTTTGTGTTCCCCAAGTGGGGTTAGGATATTGGTTGAGTTAAGTAGCTTTTAAGGCTCACTTGAATTAGGTGACCGAGTGTGTGCTCGTGAGGTGATGAACCCAAAAAAGAAGTGCCACACACAAGGGGGGCAAACTTCTTAATTAACAATAATATTGAATTCAAAACTTTAACATGCAAAATTTTCTGAATAAAAATGATGGAATGTTTAAAAGATGCTGTAAAAAGGAACAGACATGATGTTGCAGAAAAGACTATAGGGAAGTAGGGCTGCAGGTAGAACAGATGGCTGGGCAGGTGCAGAAAATATTGCAGCAAAGGGGGTGGGTTCAAAAACAGTAAAAACTTGCAGAAAGCAGACCGCGGGTCTGTGGCTAAATCGTGCGGTCGGGCCGTGGGTTAGAGGGCAACAGGCGCGAACATGTAGCGGCTAAGGGGATGAAACGCGCGGTTGGGTCACGGGAAAATGGTCGACATGTGTGGTTGGGTCGCTGCTAAAAGGTTGAAACGCACGGTCGGGACGCGGGAAAATGACTGACAGGTGCAGTTAGATCGCAGCAAATAGGTTGATTAGCCGCGGTTGGATCGCAGGTAACAGACGTGAATCCGAGGGTAGGGCGCTGGAAATAGTCTGAGAGCCGCGGTCGGGTCGCAGGTAAAGGCTTGAAAGACGCGGTCGGGATGCGATTGTGGAGGGAAAAGATGCGGTTTACGGTGGCCGAACGGGACAGCCGAAAAAAACAGGAAATTATTACAGAAAATAAAAACAGCGGAGTCGCCAAAACTGTGGCTAGGGTTTTTCCCCTAGCTTGCGTGAATGAGCACCTACTAAGGAGAAGGGACTCCTTAGTAGCAGTTCAATAAGTGGAAGATAAAGAAGCTAAAACAGAAATATCAACTAATCTAAACACGTGCATAAAACAGAAGAAATGAGATATAAAAGATGTTTTTACATTAGTATTACCTCCGATGTGGAGGTTGGTGAAGCCCGTTGCTGTGATCTGAGAGGGTTGCTCCGTGCTCCAACTTGCTCCTTCTCTTTCTCCGATGGTGGAAAATGGGCCAAAAAGGGGGCTCTCAAAGTGAAAATAACTCAAGGGTGAGCTAGGGTTTCAAGAACCAGTTTGGCAGAGTAAGGGTGCTATGACTGTGGGTGTGAAATAAGGGGTCTCCATCACTTATTTATAGTTTTTTAGTGGTGGAGTGCTGGCCCATGGTTTTTGGAAACCATGTGGTTTAGGGCAGTTGTTTAGGGTTTTTTCCTCATTTTCCTCATTATTTTATTTTTTCTCTTCCTTTTTAGGGGATTTTGCTATTTTAGAGGAATTTTGGATATTTTTGGAGGAAAAAAGGGTTTTATGGCCTTTTGGAGGCATTTTGGTGGTTTTATTGCCTTTTGTAGGCATTTTAGGCCTTTTGGAGGCTTTTTGGTGGTATTTTCAGGTTTTTCGAGGAAATATGGTAGGAAAATGGACAAATGAGCCATGTAGTGGGGTAGATGAGGTAGTGGACACTTTTTGGGTGTTAACAAAACCTTCCCCGAAAATGATAATATATGTTTTGGTGGAAGATCATATATATTGGTCGGTGATTTGGGACAATTTCCACGTGTTGTGGATAAGCGTGTATATGCATCGGAGGCTATTGCAGAAGAATTGTGGAACATATTCACAATGGTTGTGACCCTCAATATTGTGTTTCGACCGAACTGACAAAGCAATGAATAAATATCTTTTTGTAATTTTTTAATGAATATTAGATGTGCAGTTCTAATAATAGAGGATTGGAAATTACTGATGACTCGTATAGATACTTCCTTGGATGCTTCAACGAAAAATTCAATCGATAAGGCGATACATTTGTTTGTGACAAATGATGATGTAAGCTGTCATAACAAGCGTTTAATAAGAGTCCTAAACTGTCCCATTGCGACCAGTATTGCTACATCTGTAAGAAGAAACTATTGTATGGAAGGAGATGAAGAAGGGTTGGAAATTGAATTACTTATAGCCATATGGACTGATGTAGGACTCATCATTGGTGCTCTTGGAGTTATATATCAAATTGTATATAACCATGGAAGTTTGCCTCTAGAACCACCCACGTATGTTTTAATAAAATTTGATAATTATGCGGGGGTACCATGGGATGAATCGTTTCCTCAAGTTGTTCCTATTACATCTATCGAAAGAGGTAATAAAAAACAATTTCCATTGAAACACACTTTGGGTTTAACAATCCATAAGTCACAAGGATTGACATTAGAAAAAAATACTATTAATATTGGAAAGAAAGAGAGGCAGGGTATGACATTTACAACAATATCTCGAGTTAAAGATTTGGCAGGTCTACAATTTCAACCTCCATTCTCATATGATCGATATGAGAATATTTCATAACTACCAAGTGTGAAGATAAAAAAAGATGAAGAATATAGATTGAGAATGATCACGATGTGAACCATTTTTTCATTTATTTAATCATTTCAAAATTATTGTCTCTATTTTCTAGTTTAACAATTTATTCAATCCTTAATACTTATTACTTACATTGAGATAATCGTGATAATTCTATCTATGTTTTCAACTTAACCTGTTCCTTACAATGTTGATCAAACTCCAGTTTTGTGTCACTGCCCAAGACTGAAACAAGCCTAGATCCAAATCCTAGGCTCTATCAATCGTCGAGAGGGATCAAATATCACGACTTGCAAACCTCTTCTCAGGTATTGCACTCAAGGAGATTTGCACCTTGGTACATTTGATCCCTCTCGACGCTTGATAGAGCCTAGGATTTGGATCTAGGCTATTTTATGATAAACGTAGACTCGATTAAACCAAAATATATCAAACATGTAAAAAAAATTTGAACCACTTAGTTTTTTTTTAAATAATTTTAATTTTTTATTTAGTAAACCTACAAAAAAAATATTAATAATTAACTCATACAACTTTGTGAGCCAAAATAAATTTTTTAGTTCAATAAATCTAACCACAAATCCCTTACAACCTCTTTGATGAGTGTTGTGATCCCACGATATATATATATATATATATAACACACTTAATCTTCCTTCCATTGGGGCATCATCCAAAGTGTTCTCTAATTGTCTAACATTGTGACAAAAAATGACCAGGATTCAAAACGTTATGCCCCATAGTCCACCAAATCATCATCGGTCGAAAGATATAGCACCTGTAACTTTCCATAAAGGCAAAGTAACTACTAGATTTGATGGTTCTAAATTGTCTTGGTAGAAATTCTTTTTCTTAGTTTCCTTAATTAACTCCATGGAACTAATGTATTAATTGCTAATTTTTTAATCAATTATGTCCTCAAAAGAAATATTCATGGTTTATTGTGTTTTTTATTGCATCGGCCAGATTTCACCTGTTGTCTATATTCCGATCAAGCAGAGCTCACAGACATACCTTTCGTAGCTGATTCTACTGGAATTCTTGAATTTACTCAATATTTTTAAAAATGGGTAAGGAAATTCGTTACTATGACATGTTGGGAGTTATTCCCATGACCACTAAAAGAGAGATCAAGAAATATTATTACATGAAGGCTAGGGAAGTTCATCCTGATAAAAATCCAAATAATTCTCAAGTGGCAGTCAATTTTTAGGTATTGGGAGAAGCTTACCAAGTTCTCAGTGATCCAGCACAGCAAACATCATATGGCGTACTTGGAAAAGCGGGTGTATTAATGGGAACATTGATAGATCCAGAAGAAGTTTTTCTATGTTGTTTGGAAGCAAATTATTTGAATAGTATATAGGCCAGCTTTCAATAAATTCAATGCTTTCTTTCATGATGTCTCACATATTTTGAAAGATTGTCTTAATAAACATGTACAAGGTGATGTCTATACAACAAGCTAGATCTAAGGTTCGACGGTTCAACAGTACATATTATGGAGTCAATGCGCTGCACACAATTGGTTACATATACGAAAGACAAGCGTTAATGGAGCTTTAGAAGAAAGCCATATATTTGGGTGTTCCTTTTAGAGTTGAATGGTTTAGATGTGAAGTGCATTGTATAGTTGAATGGTTAAAAAAAAATGGCATTTTATAAAATCTCTTGTCACTGCAACTATAGGTTCCTTTGCACTACTAAAATTACTACTAAATATGAAACGACAACTAACTATAGAGAATTATTCTAATGCTAATCTGAAAGCATTTATACATTCCAACAAAGAAATGTTTATTGAATCTATTTTAAAAATAAGCATGCTTGATATTGAAGGCACCCTCTCAAATGTGTGCCAGATGATGTTGCAAGATAACCATGCTAGGAAAGAAGATCTTAAAGCTCATGCAAAGGGCTTAAAAACTCTTGGAAATATTTTCCAAACTGTGAAACTACAAATGATCATGGAACTCTAGAAAGAGATAGTGCTCCAAGGTTGGCTAGGGAATAATACATCAACTATGAAATCTCTCTCGATACATCACCAATGACTCCTTCCAGCTCGACTCCACTTTTCTCTCAGGGTCGTGGAAAAGGATCCTAGATTCGTCAAATAATGGATGCCACTTTCCAATTTGTGAACGATCTTTCAAAAACTATTTTTTTCATCTTTGAATTTAATATGTTTGATCCTTAGCAACTTTTATAGTTTGTTTATTCTTAATATGTTCTTATGGACTGGCCTACTTTATTATTATCTTTCATCTCCTTAATCTATTTAAAGAGATTAGAAATATTTTTAATGAGACATCTTGGTTTTTCTAAGTTCCAAGTTACTGTTATATGTGGTTTGTGGGTTGTTAGATATACTCTTGGGAGGTTACTGTTTTCATGGTTAAAAAAATATTTTTAATAAGCTTAGAAGTATTTTAGTCTATATATCTGTCTGTGTGTTATTCATAATTTATGCTCTTATTGTTAATATAAATCCTTCTATTTACAATGCTTCTACAGTTTATCTGATTTATAATATTATATTATTTATAATATTAATACAAAATTATATTATCTTGACATTGTTTTTCAGTTTAGACGTTTTGGAGTTCAATTATGTGGCACATTATTGATTTGGAATCATTGGGTTTATGCAGTTTTTTTATATTGCCATGGGATTTGGATGATTAGGAATCAATGGGATTGTGGAAAACTAATAATTTGGTAGTGCGAATATAGTATCTTTATATGCTAGGCTAGTCCATGACATCATTAAATGGATGCTTTTCTTTTCAAAGTAATTTATTGAGACAAATCCATTCCCTATCGGGAGTACTACAATGATGCGTAGTTGGCTTAAAACATTCAATAAATAATATTAGGCTAAGCAACCATTTGTGGGGTATCTAATCCACGAAAGTCACCCAATACTTGCACCTAATAGTAACTACATGCAACAACCAATTTGCTCCAAAGAGATGGCCCATGATAAGCAAAAAATTTTCTTGGGAATTTAAACCTTTGTCGGGAATTTAATTTCCTACACTTAACAATAAAACATCAAGCCTAGACCTTATTGATGGTGTTGTATGCATATTTTTCATATTATTATTGCTTATTCATTATTACCTTATTGATGGTGTTGTATGAATATTTTTCATATTATTATTACCTATTCAATATTAGGGGATCCAATGGAAAAGCATGGAATTGTAGGAGAATGATATGGAAAACTAAACAATTAATTTTATTCTTGTATATGACTAAACACTTATCCATTTTTAGATTTCAGCATTAAATAATGAGAGTTTTATGTAGGTTTTGTGAATAATTCAATAGTATTGGCCCATGTTATTGTTTTGATGTAATCACATGGCTCGGGTATTGTTGTGATGTAATAGTATAAATAATTGACTCTAATAAAGAGAAGTCAATGAGTATGCCCACTGGTGTTCCATCATTTCTTATTCATTCTTTTTTTAATATTTAACATGGTATCAGAGTGTATGGCCCGATCTCCTTTTGTCTTGGGTAAGCCTTTTCACAGTGGACAACACACACACATGGAGGTTGTGATTGAAGTTGGAACACATCGAGGAATTGGGTGTATTTTTTTTTTTTATCTCTTGGCTCGCCAACACACCCTGTCCCTATCGCAAACTATGACACCTTTGCACCAACGCACCCTTTTCTCAACCAAAGTGCGATGCCAATGCACTTTCTATTAAAAAAAATGCAATACCAACGCACTACTCATTTATCCAAAGTAAGGCAATGCAGAGTCCATTTTTCCAAATGGCTGACCCAAAGTTGCATCAAGGAGTCCATCTTCCCATGGATTTCAAGAGCTACCAATGCACATCAATCTTGTAATCTTCACACATCCACCTACAAGGGAATAAACCGAGTAAAAACAATAAGATTGCAAAATCTTCGAATTCAGTTGAAAGTTTGAAAATGAAGGAAACAAAACCTGTAGATTAGCTTATGACTAGTGCTTCAAGAATTGTAACCCAATTTCAAACCTATGGTGAACCGTTAGAATAGAAGGTAGTTGTTCATAATATTCTAAGGTGTCATCACCCAATATTCCCACAACATAGGTTGAGGAAGAGGAGGATGAGATAGAGGAAGAAGAGGCCGAAGGTCTCCTCATACAGAGGTAAAAACCAATCATGAAAATTCAAATCACTTAGAGCACTCTCACAACTCTCAAGTTCATAGGGGGAGAGGCAAGAGATGGATCAATAAGTCCAATATTCGATGTAACTATTGTAAGAAGTATGGCCACTATGAACGAGAATGAATAAAGAAGCAAGTAGACCTTAAGAGTGGTAGACCCAATGTCTCTAAAGTGCTCAGATATGATTAGATTATATGGTGGAGGTGAATATGATTCACATGAGTTTACATATTTCTGCAAGCAACATGGAATTTAGAGACAATTCACCACCAAATACACTCCATGTCATAATAGAGTTGTTGAACGAAAGAATCGGACCATCATGAACATGACATGTAGCATGGTGTCACATAAGAAGCTATCATATGAGTATTGGGATAAATTTGTTGCATGACCAGTTTACTTGCTCAACAGATCATCCACAATGAGTGTCCAGGACAACATTCCTGAAGAAGCATGGAGTGGCACTAAAATTAGTGTTGCACATCTAAGAGTTTTATTTCTGTTGCACATCTAGATAAGAAGAGTGAGTGGTCTATTTTATTTTCATATTAATTTATTGCAACAAAGAAAGCATGCCATTGCCAATCGGGGGTACTAGAGTGATGCGTAGCTTGCTTAAAACATTGAATAAAGAATCTTACGATAAGTAGCCACGAGTGGGGTATCTACTTCAACAAAATCACCCAAGTCTTGCACCTAGCAACAACTATATGCAACAACCAATTTTCTCGAGATAGATGGCCAATGAGAAGCAAAAAGAATCTTCTTGGGAATTTGAGCCTTAGCATGGAATTTCATTTCCTACACTTAACCATCAAGAATCAAGCCTAGACCTTATTGATGGTGTTGCATGAATATTTTTCAAATTATTATTACCTATTCAATATTACCTTTTTGATGGTTTTGTAAGAATATTTTTCATATTATTATTACCAATTCAATATTAGGGGATCCAATGGAAAATCGTGGAATTGTAGGAGAATGATATGGAAAACTCGACAATTAATTTGATTCTTGTAGATGACTAAACACTTATCCATTTGTATATTTGAGCATCAAAGAATGAGAGTTTTATGTAGGTTTTGTGAAGAATTCAATAGTATTGGCCCATGGTATTGTTATAAATTTGTAGTACCTACAAGCACGTAAAAAAAATAAATTTGTAGTACTTAAATCACTACAAGCCTTTACATTTAAAGAAATTTTATTTATGTTACATGCAAGACCTTTTTTAATAAATGTATTGTTAGCTCGACCTATTTCCTTTCACAGGTCAGATATATGGAGTTGGTTCCCCAAAAAATACTGAATAGGGTTTTGATTATTGGTTGGCTGGCTACTTAGAGGGGAAACAAACCATTCTTGAACATGTTACAGATGATGAAAATATTAAATTCCCAACTAGCTAGATGGTTATAAAAGGGGAGTAGTTGACACTAGAAGCACAACATAAAAGGAAGGGTGGGTATGTATATCAGGATTATAGACCAGGAGCTATTGTATACAACTTCACCAACCTAGTAGTTGGTATAAACATCAAGCTGTGCAAACTTTTGAACAAAAATAGGGCACATGTAGGATACTTGCTACCTCATTTAGAGCATGAGAGATTGCTGGTCACCATTGGCCCACATATATGATCCAGATGGCCTGCTCGAGTGAGTGCATTATCAGGTTTTACAAGATTTTCTAGTGTGGGAAGACTATCAGGCACGTTATTTAAACTTTAAATTGTGTGCTGAAGCACAATTTCAATACCATTCACCTATACAATTTCAATAATAACTTATGATTGACGAATACCGTTCACATACATCCTACTATTCACAGTATACTGGACAATATAAAAATGATCCTACAGCCTCAGGTGAGTTATCTTTAAATAATGTTTGCATAATTTCATTGGGTTCTCAACCAGAGGACAGAGCTAATCACTGAGACTGTCAAACCTGTAGAAGAACAGATAGGTGTTAGTGGGGAAAACTTTGATGAAACTCAAGAGCTAACAAAGGATATACCTACTCAAAACCAACTAGGAGAAGAAGACCAAGAACCAGGTTGGAAAGAAAACCTTGACACCCCGCCTTTTCTTTTGACTCTAGAAATGCTGAATTATAATGTACATAATTGCTTAGTAGACTCTAGAGCAGCAGTGAATGTGATGCCCCTTGATATTTGTAAAAATATTAACAGACAACTAGAGTCCACACCTCGTGAAGTAACGCAATTAGATCGCACAGATGTCAAGGTGGTGGGAGAAATGAAGAATATCCTAATTCATTTGGCTGTGAACAACAAGATATGTCAATTTATTGACATTATGGTGGCTGACATACGAAGGGGATATGGGCTCATTCTCAACCGAGATTGGGCTTCCAGGTTGAAAGATTATTTTGCTTCAGATTGGTCTCATCTGTTGTTGCCTCTCAAGGGTACCCCAAATCCAATAAAAATTCTGAGAGAACCAGACATGAAGTATACTGTCACTAAGTTAGGAGAAGGCAATGAGTCTGCTGATTCTATCCTGGGAAACTATCTGACTGAGCTTAAGCTAAGACATCATTCCTCAAAAAGGGCCAGTTCTATGATGGACACTTAGCCTGAGCTCCTTCAACTCCCTCAGGCTGAAAGTGATGACTGCAGGATATTAGATATGGGTTCCATTTCAATAACAACACAGTTAGACCATGGCTATATAACTCATGTCTAAAATCTAGCTCATTCCTTAGCTCTCTAGTTTTAAGGATTTTCAGGAGTGGGCAAATTTTGTTTTTATTTTTGCTGTACATAAATAAATTGTTTTGTTTTCTTAATACTAGGTTCCATTTTCTTGCTTTAATGCTTTGGGATTGTTTTCTTTGGTTATTTGATTTGATGCTATTGTTCTTTTACTGCTGTTGTTTTGAATAAAGAGGCAAACTTTTGGTTGCAAGGGGAGCATCAGGTTTCTTTATTAACTTGAAATCTTGAGCGAAAGACTGTGTTTTAAAGTATAGAATGTCTTCTAGTAGCAGTGTTCTTGACTAGCAATGCATACATTGAAGTCTTACTTAATCCCTGTAAATAACCCAGAAGTAAAAGAGGTCTGGAATACTATTTAGACGCCCCATCCACCTCACAGCTTAAATAACCAAGGGGGCGAAAGCAAAAGACTCACAGAAAGGAAGCAGATTAAAACAATATATCATATCTAAATGATCCCATGTCATATATTTAGAAAAGCAATAATCTATCAAGAGTCAAAACTCCTTGAAGGAAACAATACATATCAAAGCAAAATATCAAAGCATGTGGTACTAAAAGGCCACAAGATCCTCTCCATCCGTGAACTGAAATATGAAGTACATTGTTCACACAAAAGGACACTATGGGATAGAGGATCCTGAATTAGAATTCAGTAAGAGAAGGCCTAAAGGAGGACTCATATTAAAGGAACTAAACTTCAAAAGGCATAAAAGTGCAGTTGACATGGGAATGAGGAACAAAAGGATAATACTGTTTACATTCTGTTACAATATTGTGGTGTCCAAGCTGTAAACTACCTGAGGACAGGCAAAATAAACTTCACCTTTTGACCTCGAAAGAGTTATTCAGACTTGCAGTATTTCTGATGTTACCATTTCCCAAAGAATAGACTACTTCTCAATGGTTTAATGCATTATTTGGCTTGCTTAGGAATACAAGCGTCTAGAAGATTTCAATTTTATTCAGACAGTATTGCACTGGGAAGGAGTTAATTCAGAGATCTGGGATTCACCAGATAGTTGCCAATTGTTGCAGCTGCAACAATTTCCCAAAATTCCAAAATTTTTTAGGACCCTCCTTTGCTTTAGTTAGCTTGATTTATTGTTTTGATTTGGTCAGAGAGCTTTCAAAAAGAGTTTCTCATGCTGAAGTGGTTCACCACCTGTTTTCATCTCCCTTTAACGCTGGAATTTCTCCTTGTTTTATCAATCCTTATCGTTATTTTTGAATACCTTTGAAGCCACTTTAAAATCGGAAGTTGTTTAAATTGACTTTCCCACCGTTGCATAGGTTTTGCCTTGTTGTTTTCCACCGTTGCGGATCAGTTTGGGTTTTGATTTTCACATTCTTTCCGATTTGTGTGTTTTAGAGCCTTTTACCATTGCTCTCTCTTCGCTGTTGTGGATGGGGTTGATTTTTTTAGGTCTCGACGTGGCAGATGGGAAAAGTGTTAGGCTTCCGACGTAGAGTCATTTGGTTTCCGACTTGAGTTTTACGGATGGTGTTTATGTTACGAGTGTCCGTCGTTGTGGAATACTTTAAGCTTTTGGCTTCCGATCCAGGTTTCCTCCGACGTCCGATCATTAGTTTCTCCTGCCTTGCTCACCGTTGCGGACGGATTGACGTTATGACCTACCAGCGTTGTGGAGGGGTTCGCGTTCTTACCTCTCGATTCAGAATAGTTTCTTGTCCGATTTAAAACCTGTCACACGTGTGAACCATTTTATATATAGGGAGAAGCGAGTTGGGTTATTTTATTGTTTGTTTTGCTCGAAATATCGTGAGCATCCTACGTTGTCGACCCCTCGAAGCCCGTGGACCAGCGTGTCGGTATTCGCATCTAGGTGGCAGTTGAGGGAGCTCGACTACTTTCGCCCCGTCGGATACGGCCGTGCCAGGTAGGTCTATTCACCTTCTCCTATTCCTTTCGAAGCATGCATAAAGTTTGATGTGGTTACGGTGGTTTCCTTCACCCTGTTAAATGTATGCGTATATAATAAGGGGAGGGGGAGGTTATTTTGACTGCTAGCACTGGAATTTTTGACCTACGGGTCAATTTTTTGGCCTGCGGCCTTTGTTTGCAGGCCCTGCGCATAGTGGGTGGAGGCTTGGTGCAGGCGGCTGTTACGCCGCCTGCACCTAGCTACCCCATGTGTGATGATGAGGAGCAGGGGGAGGTTTTGTAGTGGGTTTTGCGATGGCAGTTGGTGTTTTATTTTTTGATTGAGGTTCATTTTACCCACATCCTCGAACATCTGTTTCGCCGCGCCGTTTTGTGCACCTTGATTTGAAACCCTAGCTAGTTGGAAGGGATCCGCTGTGATTTGTAGATTGTTAACCTGGAAAACAAAGGCACAGGCACTACAGATGTCGCATGTAGCTTTTACCCATTTATCCAGCACAGCAAGATGACAGTAGTCCCCACAGAGAGCGAAATGGGTAGTCAAGTTAATGTAATTATTTTGCTGCAAACGGCGAGGCTCCTCATTGATTTCGTGCCTGCTAAGATATATGTTGTTAAGATGTTGGTATTGAAAACATAGGAGACCCTCACAGTCATACCGCATATAACTAATTCCGATTATCTCTTTTGTTGATATACACAGGCTAAACTATTGAGCACTACACATTGCATTTTAATGGTTCTGATGGTTAAGGCAATTTTATGGGTTGCACATACATGCATTTGTTTCTTTACCTGCTATCACATTAAACACATGAGAATGGCACATTGCATATGGATGTAGTTGTGTTGCAGTTTAAAGATGGTTGTGGAATGGTTAAATGTCATACAGTAATGTTGCATCTTATAGACAAAGAATACTAAAAAATGTGCATTTGGTTATAATAATCCTGTTAGTCAGATCAGTCAGGTTATGCAAGCTTGTATCTTAGTTTCATCGACTAGTTGCTGTCATGGTATACATAGAAAGAGTAAAATGTTGCACACTGTCATATAAATGTCTGCAACTTGAATTTCTCAATATTACAATGTTATATTTGGCAGGAAGAATCTAAATCCACCATGTCCAAAAGGCAGAAGAAGAAGGCCCCTGTGGTTGAAGAAGGGCCAGAGGTGGAAGCTATAACAAAGACTGAATACATATATGGAGGCACTCAATGTGTTTCTGGTGTTGAACCCGAGTACAACTGGGGTGAAATATATAGATTAATTTCCCGCAAGGAGGTTCCCGAGATGGGTCTCGAAGAAGAACCCATCTATGCCAACATAGAGAAATCTGCTATCATGAAAGTTGCCACCAGACCAGAGCTGTTCCAATGCTCTAAGGTAATTGGCTGGATTCTGCTCGGGGCAAATACAACCACAATGATCATAGGAAATGTTGAAGGACATGGCTATGCTGTATTTAGCCCTGGATATGTGGCGTTGGCTTATCACCTACCAGAAGCCCAAGTTTTCCTATCAGATGATTGGCTGGACAGCATCAGAATGGACCTGGTGGAAACTCTTAAGAAAATGCTCTTACAGGGAAAGATTTACCGATACAAACCAGCCGGTGAGTATTATACAACGAGCTTGAGGGCTCCCTACAGATTTATAGCCCTGATGCTTAATAGGATCTTTGGGAGAGCCCATGGCAGACTCTTCAAGCTTGAATGGATACCCATTATTTTTCATGTGGCATACCAAGGAACAGTCTTCAATTGGGCTAGCCTTGTATCAAGCAGTATTTCTTCTTGCTTGGCTGCTGCCTTGGGAGGAGAAGCCCAGAAAAGATCCGAATTCTATATGAGTTCAATATTGATAGACTGCATACTGTGCAACCAGCCTTTCCCTGGTCTCAGGTGCATCTGGGACAGGGAGAGAATGCATGTTTATGTCGCTTATAGACCATTGTGGGCTCACCAGTACCATAGCCATTACAGAGAGGTCTGTGAGCACTTCATTATGCCACTCTACACACTCATTTTCCGGAAGGAATGTGACTGTATGTCAGAAGGGGCTATGCAAGTAATAGAAGAATATGCAAACTATTACTTGACTAACAATTGCATGTATTTCAGAATGTTTGGAGGAATGAAATGCCCCTTTCTGCTACCCAAATACGCAATGGATTATATTATTCAAAAAGAGGCAGTCAGACAGGTGTCCATTGATGGAATAGGTAATTTCCTGTTTGACCAGAAGAAGACTGCATACCCTCCTTTTCCATTCAAGCTAGGTAGCTACAAATTCACCAAGGTGAAACAAGCTGCTGAATTCATAGAGGAATTGGGAAAGTTCCATTTTAGCGAAATGCCATATCATAGGAGTGACTCCCAAGGAAAAGTGGTGGAGCATTGTAAAGAACACAAAGTTCATTTTGAGTATACTCATTACTTTGATAAGGAATAATTTGTCTTTCGAAACGCCCCTAACACGACGATGCTAATGAGAAGATTCAAGAAAAAGAGTGCCACCAAAGGTGGAAAAGGGGATGAGCAGGCAAAGGCTGAAGAAGGAGCCATAACGAGAAAGGAAGAAGCTCAAAGGTTGGAAAAGGAGGCTGCAGAATGGCTGCAAATGGGAGAAGAAGAGAAAAGAAAAGCTTCCCAAGAAGCAGCTGAGAAAGAAAAAGAAGCAACTAGACAAGTAGCTGAAGAAGCAAAGAGAAAGCTCGATGAGGAGCTCCAAACGCAAGAAGCTGAAGGAATAAAGTTGACACAACAGTCAGTTTCCGAAACAACAACAGGGCAGACCTAGGAGGAGGAAAACCTCAAGGTACAGACCTCTCAACCCGCTTCCAGTACCCCTATGGACCCTACGCTCCAGCTAGTGCCTTTCATCTAGAAAAAGGGAGAAGAAGTCCCTGACTTCAATACTGTCTATTATGACAGGGCCACAAAGAGAATAATGAGGAGGACAGAAAATAAAGTTGAAGTGGAAGATCTACTTGGAAAGATGGTAACACATACAGCTGTCATGTTAGGGATAGACCTGGATCCTAAGTTCACACTAAGAGCCGGGGCTGCAATGATCGATGCCTCAGAAGATAACATAAATAGGGTGCTGACTGAACTGGAGTCATCTAAGAAAACCTCCGCTCAGCTGAAAAATACACTGAGGAAGGAGAGAGAAGAGGGTAATAGACTCAAGAGGAAGTATGAATACATGCAAAGGGAACTGGAATCCTCAAAGAGTGAAGTACATGCCCTCCAAGTAGAAATGCAAGCCAAGGAAAGAGCACAGGAGGCCCTAGAGAAAGTACAACAGGAATGCCAAGATCTAAAGAGTGAGAAGGCGCAGTTGCTGCAAAAGGAGGAGGACCTAGAAGAGCAGCTGAAGATCCTTTTACAGGCCAATGATATGCACTCCGAAGAGCAGAACAAGAAGCATCAAGAACAGATCACCGTTCTGACCACCGCCTTGGAGGAAGCAAGGGAACAACAAGTAGATCTCCAACCATTCAAAGAACATATCTTGGCTCAGAAAGCTAAAATGCTTTGGCTGCAAACTGATCTAGAGGAAGAGAGGTGTAAAGTCCTTCAGATCGATAGCCGGTTAGAGAAAATTATGGAAATCGCCTCCTACTTCGTGGACAGATCCCAGGATGTTCTTGAAGTCCTAAATGCTAGAATGGCAAGGCTGGAAAGCAATGCAGAGAACCCAACAGAACTACTGGCAAAGGATTATCAAGCCCTCAAAAGAGATAATGATCTGGTAGAGTTCACTGCTAGCACCACTAAAGACTTCAAGAAGGCAGTCAAGAGGACGCAGGGAGCATGCACAGAATACTTCAGAAGGCTCCTTAACACATACAAACGGTGTCAGACAAAAGCTGAACATAAGCCTGATGAGTTTCCATACCATGAGACATTTATAGGAGTATTGCAGAGTAGATATCAGGATGCAGAGGCCAGAACGGAATAGATCAAGACCGTTGATGACCTAGTTTTGAAGAATGAAGTAGGCTACCCAGCTGTTAGTGTGCAATTTTTGGAAGACCAGCTTCGGTTGAGCCCAGCAAGGATAGAGGCCATGAGGAACCAAGTTGCAAAATTTTGAAATCAATATTCAGTTCTTGGAACCCTGCGCCTTTGAAGGTATTGCTGCTGAAGCGTCAGCATGGAGGAAGTTTCTAGATACCCAGGCGTGACCCTCCTCATGAGGGATTAAGCCTCTTTTGTATTTTGTATAAATTTTGTAAGGATATTTGAAAAGTGAAGCGTTGGGAAAAAAAAAGGTTGGGAAGCCCAAAGGTCAATTTGGGCAACCCAACCATTTTACCTTTTTGTATAAAATTAGGAAGTGTAGAAAGAAAGAGGGACTTTTTTCCCAGTTAGACTGGAAAGGTTATTGTAAGAAGAACTACTTCTCTTTGCAATAAAATATTTGGTTTGCCTGTTGAAGAAAGATCGGTGGGATTTCAAATGTTGTGCCATGGACAATTGAAAGATGAACTATTTTGTTTTTCAGTATGGTGTCCATGAATCGTGAGATCGTTCTAACTCTATGACCTATGTCTTTGTTTGAATGACTCCTGATTTATTTTGATGAAATGATCACCATGAGTAATGTATGCTGTTCATACAACAATTAGCTATCTGGTTGTTGAAATATCTTTAATTGTTCATGTTTGTAATAAGGAATATCAGCTAGCTATAATTTCTTTTCATTATGCATGCACATACACATTGCTCATACATAAATCACATTCTTGCTCCCCGGGGATAGGTACATAGATAAATAGATAGATAGTTAGTTTAGTTCATTTCTGCATGTGTGATTCAGGTGCTGGTGAGCTTAATATGAGAGGTAAGAACCTGCGCATCACATTGTGACTGCTCCCTGCATCCTTCACCACCCTGCATTTAGTTAGGCACCCTCATTTCGCATTTAAGTCAAAAAATACAAAAAATCGATGGACCGGGCCGCAACCGGTAAACCCTTTTGTTTTGTTACTTGACCTACGGTAGCAGGACCGTAAGCCGGACGGATTACCTATTCCAAATGGTCAATGGGCTAGTTGGGAACGTTGATTGGGGAGAATCCCTTACTGTTGCTGCCTGCGAATTTCCAGGCCTCAGCAGGATGTACTTGTGCAGAAGGGAAGAATTCGGTTTTATTTCTCCAATAATGTCCAGCCCCCATTGCTCAAATGGATCTGTGATCATCACAGGCTTTAGGGGTGCTGCTGCTTTAGGTTGTCTTCCACCACATATTTGACAAATATCACACTTCCTGACATGTGCATGTGCATCCTTGAAGAGTGTAGGACAATAATAACCGGCTCTAAGGATTTTGTGGGCTATAGTGTTGCTTGAATAATGTCCCCTAGCCGGACCGTCATGTAATTCTGCTATTACTTTATTTGCGTCTTCCTTTTTTAAACATCTGAGGAGAACCCCATCATAATTCTTTCTCAATAATACTCCTTCAACAAGTTGATAGGAGTCCGATTTAAGACGCAGAGCTCTTCTCTGTTTGGAATTCCAATATTCTAGCAACATCCCTGACTGCAAGTAATGCACAAGGTCTCTATACCAAGACTCAGGAGCTGTAAACAAAGGACATACATCCATTACATGCAATTCGGCTTCATCTTCCCATGCTTGTTCTTCGTTGTTCCTGCTTTCAGTCATCAATTTGCATAACCCTTGACCTTTCACTATAGAGGATGGCTTGAATTCAAGGTCGTATTCTTGAAGAGCTGTTACCCAGTTGCCCCTTCTTTCTCCTAACTCTTTCTGTATGAGAAGGGATCTTACAGCTGGGTAAGGGACTATTACCTTGGTTCGATTTTTTAATATATATGGCCTGAATTGCTTCACTGCCTTAAATACTGCGTAAGCTTGCTTATCAATGGCTGGGTAGTTTAATTCAGCCCCTTGTAGCCCAGTGCTCATAAAAGAGATTGAGAATTCATCACCCCCATCCTCCTTTTGCGTAAGCACAACTGCCAATGAATCATCGGATGCAAATGTATACATAATAAAGTCTTTATCAAAGTCTGGACTTTTCAGGGAGGGCGCATGTGCAACAACAGTCTTGATTTTACTGAAAACATTCTTTTCAATTTCAGTCCACTTAAATTGTGCATTTTGCTTGACCATCTGCTACAGTGGCTTAACAGTCTGGGCAAAATCAGGTACAAATCTTCTTACAAAATTTATGGTTCCCATAAACGATTGCATTCCCTTTTTATTATGTGGCATAGGGATTTGTTCAATGGCCTTAATTCTTTCTGGGTCCATAGATATACCTCTCTTTGAAACTATGTGTCCCAGCAACTTGCCCTCTGTGACTGCGAATACGCACTTCTTAGGATTGAGGGAGATGCCATATTTCCGGCAGTGTTCGAAAATTTGCTTTAGGTGAAAAGTGTGTTCTCCCCTTTTCTTTGAAAATATTGTAATGTCATCAAGGTATAATACAGCACTTCATCCAATCAGCCCGTGGAAAGCTATGTCCATAGCTCTCTGAAAAGTCGCTCCAGCATTAATCAGTCCAAAGGCCATCCTTCTATAGGAAAAAGTTCCCCATTTGGTCCTGAACGTTGTCTTTAATCTGTCTTCTTCGGCTACCAATACTTGATTGTATCTAGAGAAACTGTCTAATAACGAAAACAATTCAGAACCAGAGACCATCTGTAGCAATTGCTCCATGGGGGGCACCGGATAGTTGTCTTTATCAGAGGCGCGATTTAAGTTTCTGAAGTCCACACACAGTCTGATTTCTCCCGATTTATTTCTGAATGGTACCAGATTCGATACCCATTCTGAGTGTCTGACTTTAAAAATGATTCTAGCATCAAATAATTTCTTTACCTCACTCTGGATCAGCGGTTCCAGTTTTGGATGCATTTTCCTCAAGGGTTGCTGATATGGCTTGACTCCCACCTTGATGGGAACAACGTGTTTGATGATGCTGGTATTATGTTTTTAAATCTTGGTACGTCCAGGCAAAGAAATATTTGTAATGTTTAAAAAAACTGACAAACTTATCCCTTTCGGCTGGTGAACAACATTTGCCGAGGTTCACAAACTTAGGATCTGTCTCAGTCCCTAAGTTTATCAGCTCAAACTGTAGAGTTGAGCTGTGCATCTTTACGTTAGTGGGTCTTCTGAACTTTTCATTCAAGTCAAACATCTTCTCTAACGTCCTGACCCCTTTAGGGACGAAATTGTCAAATTTCATCTCGGCCTGGTGTTCTTCATCATCAATAATCGCTCGTTTGAATACCTCATCATTGGTTAAACATTCTATAATTTGCTGGTCATCATCGAACACCCGTAGATTGGTGATCATATCCGGTACTGAAGGCCTAAAAAGCAATTCAACAGTACATCGATTATTTGAGGGTACAAGCCTAGCGGCCGAAGTGGCCAATAAGTCAGCTGCTGCGTTCCTAATTCTTGGAATTGAAATAATGTTGAATGCATCAAAACATTTAAGCAGGTCCCATACCTCATTCTGGTAAGCTTTCAAGTGAGGAGAAACACAGTGGATTTGATTCCGGATTTGCTTCACAATAATTTCAGAATCCCCAAAAACTTTTAAATTACTTACCTTCAATTCAATTGCCTTCTTGAGTCCCTGCACCAGTGCTTCATACTCGGCTGTATTATTAGTACAATCAAAATCTAACCTACATGACAGGAAATGTTTATTTTTCTGTGGATCAATAAGGATGCAGTCGGCCCCTGATCCTTCTAATGTCTTCGAGCCATAAAAAAATAAAGTCCAAAAATCACTAACAACTGAATGTAAATTTATTCCTACTGCTAAGTCTACTATTTTACAATCAATCTCATCATCCTGCGAGAAAGGAGATCAGGCTGGGTGTCAGATGGGTTGCTGGCTTATTTCGCTTGATAATTCCCTGGTTCCAACTCAAGAAAATAGTTTCCCAATAAAGAATCCACAGGTATATTCTTCTCATCTAGTTGGGTAACATTGTACTTCATGTGGGGTTCTCTTAGAACCTTGATCTGGTTTGGACTCCCTTTGTATGGCAACCACAGATGTGACCAATCTGAGGCGAAATATCCATTTAATTTGGCTGACCAATCTCTGCTCAGAACAAGGCCGTAAGTGTCTGGTATATCAGCCACCACGTTGTTAATAACTTGGCATACTTTGTCATTGGATGTCAGATGAATTAGGACGTCTTCCATCTCACCAATTACCTTAACGTCTGTCCTATCCAACTGAACCACCCTCCACGTGGTAGGCTTAGGCTACCCATTTATCTTCTTACATACTGATATGGGCATGACATTGATGGACACTTCTGAGTCTACCAGACAATTGTGCACGTTATGATTAAAAATTTCAAACGTCAAGAGGAAAGGTGGATGTTTAGCTTTAGAATTTCTTCTAACACTGGTTTCTCCAACTTCTTCTTCATCCTGAGGTTGATTGTTGGCGGGAAGCTTGTCATCTGATGCTTCAAGTGCTTTTAGCAGTCTCTCCTTTTGATGCGGCACCTTACACATTTCGAATAATGGAACATTTTCTTTTACCTTTTTTAAATCCTCCACAACGTCATAATTCATCGGCCGTCCAATGGGATGGGGTTTATCAGCATTTTCTTCACTTGACTTGGCTGTTGTATCGCACTGTCTAGGATTTTGGTTGGTGATCGTGAATTCTGGAATCTTATCAGTCGAGGCTTTATTTTGAAACTTCTTCTTAACATTTCTCTAAAGCCTTCTGATCTTTGGGAGAATAAGACTGTCTTCATTGACCGTCCCTTTGCTTCTTGTGGCCATGTTGGTGTCCATAATGCCCTTGTATCCCTGAGTCTTTCCTTCTTCAGCGTTGAATAATGAGACAGAATTCCACAAAGCTAGGGTTTCCTCTTCCCGCTCTTTATTAGGCGTAGAGGCAGAATTCTCTTTTCTTTCTTCATCATCTTCTTCTGTCAATTTCGAATCCAACAGTTGATTCATCACCAACGTCATGGAGTTTATCCATTGTGGACAATTCTTTTGAGAGTGTGGCTATTGGTGGAAAGTGCAGAAATTATCCATTCCTACCTCTGTTAGATTCATGGATGCAGCGTTATGAGGATGAGGATGAGAATGATCCTTATCCTCTCTTTTCTTATAATATGGCTTATAAAACTTTTGCGCCTCCTTTTCTTTCTCCATATCTATAATCTTGTTGGATAGCTTCTGCATCATCTTGGCCATATTCTCCAGGTCTGGCGACTTTTCTTCCTTAGGCTTAGTGAACAATAAGGTTTTTCTTCCCGCACCTTTCTCTCCTGATTGTTCTGGATAGTCTTCGATACTTTCTCTTTCTTCTTCCACCACTTCTGCCTCTTCATAGGTCTCTGTCAAAGTAGGCTTGGCCCTACCTTTTGCAAACATGGCCAAATCAGGGCCTAAAGCTGAAGTATAGTACTCAATCAGTACTTTGTCCGAAGGCTTATATGTTTCAGAGAAATTCTTAAGATAGGCTGCAAACCTTTGTGTGAAACTGTGCACTTTTTCCTTTTTCTCTTTCTTCAATGCACACAGTCCTTTCATGAGGGTAGCGTGAGTCTTTTGGACTGCATACTTACTTCTGAACATTCTCTCAAAGGTATCCTAGTCTGTGATAGAGTTAGCGGGCAATCCAAAATACCATGAGGCCGCAGCTCCTTTGAGGGTATGCGGGAATAGTCTACAAACCACATCTTCATGTTCCCCCGCCCTTAATCCTTCTATAGCCAAATAAAAACTCTGCAAATGATCATCTACTAATATCTTCTCATTGGGGTCAAATTTAGGCAACAACTTTTCAAAGGCTTGAGGTAGGTCATGCAAAGGCGAGGTCAGAGTTAGAGGTGATCTGGCTCTCCATGCAGGTGGTGGATTTGGTGGGTTGGGTGGCTGGTTGGCGTTAACTCCTGCCATAAGCAAAGGTGGAGAGTGAGGAGGTGAACCAACAAGGGTATGAATAGGAGAACTATAAGGGGTATCTGGGCCTACTTGGTTCAAAGGTAATTCAACCTCCTGCAGAGCTGTCTCTACAAGTTTTTCCCAGTCTCCAACCAACACTGAATCTTCTACTACAGGACGGTCTTTCTTCTTGTATTCTCTTCTAGAAAATTCAGGGATAATTGGCAATCGTCCAATCTTCTTTACATAAGCACGGGTGTGTCTTCTCAGGTCATTAACAACTTCGTTGCGAACAGGATATAGATATTCTCTGTTTTCTTCTGGGGTTGGATTATGGAACCCACTTCTTTCAGAACTGTCACCGGTGGAAAAATATGGGGAAAACAAGTTTCCGCGGCCAGCCATGCACTGGCGGCCCTCCTTCTAGCACCAAAAACTGTTCAGGCTTGGAAATTCGAAGGCAGCAACAGTAAGGGATTCTCCCCAATCAACGTTCCCAACTATCCCGTTGACTATTTGGAATAGGGAATCCATCCGGCTTGCGGTACGGCTACCGTAGGTCAAGTAACAAAACAAAAGGGTTTATCGGTTGCAGCCCGGTCCACCGAGTTTTTGTATTTTGACTTTAAAATGAAATGCAAGTGCCTAACTAAATGCAAGGTGATCAGAATGCCAGGAGCGGTCACAATGTGATGCGCAGGTTCTTACCTCTCGTCTTAGACTCGCCAGCAACCCAGTCACATACAAAAACAAACTAACTATCTAATCTATCCCTAGGGAGCAAGGTTATCATCTCGGGTGAGTAATACATTTCGCACATGCACTATGAAGAGTTACAGATAGCTGATACTTCTTCCAAACACATGAACAATTACAGATATTTAAACAATCAGATAGTTGATTGCTTTATGAACCACATTTATTACTCAGAGCAGAAAACATCACAAAATTATACTGAAAGACATTCAACAAGAACATAGGTTCAAGAAACTAGAACAATCTCACAGTCAATGAGACACAGCTGAAAACGAAATAGTTCCTCTTCAACATTGCTCATTTAATTACATTTGATGCCTTCCACGTTGCACTCTCTCCAACAGGCAAAATTGCAGTTTCTTTTGCAAAACGAAGTAGTTCCTCTTACAAGCAAACATTTACAAAATTTTCCAGGGAAAAAGCCCCTTCTTTTGTTCTACTTCCAAGTATTTAAACTACAATTTCAGAACATTTCATTTTCCCCCAGACGCATGGTATTTCAGTCTCTCAAACATTTCACCTTCCTTGTCTGTATGCAATCATGAACCACTTGGTAACTGATCAGTTTTTTGGGCTCACGCCATTATAGCTCCGGGCTTTGTCTTCCACTCCCCTAGTTCTCCTGGCGATCTCTTTGGTTTCAATTATATTTTTGCCAACCGGTCCGTCTTCCTCAGCACCACGGTAGAGTGTTCGATCTCCTCAAAGCCGCCTGCTTTCAATCGACAAGTATCCTTTAAACAACAAATATTATTAATTAAACGACTATTCCGCAAGGAAATGGCAAGGTGCACCATCTATGCGCCTGACAAATCTAGCCTATGACAGTCAACAGGAAACTTACTAGCGGGAAAACTTAAGTCGGAAATCGAAAGGAAATAATATCGAAGGCCAAGGAGCTTCCCCAGCCGCAAAGACGGGAGAATCCCAAGTCACGGACAAGCGACACGCATGCAAGGGCGGCTTTAATCGAAAGTCGAACGAATTTAAAAATCGGAAGCCAAAAGACTTGGAGACCCGTAACGGATAAAAAAGAAAGCTAGGAGACAAGCGACGCGGGTGGGAAAGCTTAATCGAAAGTCGGGAGACATTCGAATTGGACGCTTAATAGCTTTCCCAGCCGCAACGGTGGAAGGGTAAAAGCTACGGGCAAGCGATTCCAAAACCCATATGAATCGGACGTCGGAGCGATTAGGACTTCGGACGTTAAACTGATTTAAGAGCCGCAACGGTGGAGTGTCAAAGATAAAAAAACAATCGATTTAGCATAAGAAATAAGTGTTCGAAAGCCTTCAACAAAAGTCAATTTCATTTTCAAAACGATGGTCCATCACAGACGATTCACAAACTAAACCCAACTATGCGACCCGCTGCAAAAATCATGCACAGACAACTTCTGGGGACAGGGTGAAATGTAAATTGTTCGAAACATCCAGACTTAAAGCATGAACGAAGAAACACCAAGGATGAACAACCCGAAGCGATATTCAGTTATAAGGAGGGGCTCGAAATTTAAGAGATTTGGGGAGAAAAGTTGCAGTAGCAACAAGTGTATACCGCGTAGTGAATTGCTTCTATATGCCATGAGTTTTATAGAAATTTAGAAATTCATTTGAAACATATTCACCACCTCTATCCATCCTTAAGATTTTTATGCGGTGTCCACTCCGGTTCTCCACAAGTGCCTTGAATTGCTGAAAACAACTAAATGCATCAGATTTATGTTTAAAAAAATATACCCATGTTTTTCTTGAGTAGTCATCAATAAAAGTAAGAAAATACTTGTAGCCACCAATGGATGTTGTCTGCATTGGACCACAAATATCAGAGTGCACAATCTCAAGTGGTGTGCATGCTCTGTATGACTTTCCAATTGGAAAAGTCTCTCTATGCTGCTTGCCAAAGATGCAACCTTCACAAACTCTGTCTGGTTTGTCAATCAATGGAAATCCTTTTTCCATATTCTTTGTGTGCAACAACTTCAGTTCAAAAAAATTCAGATGTACAAATCTGAAATGCCATAGCCAGGAATCATCCTGAACTTCCGTTTGAAATGCATCTTGAAAATCAGCACTATCATTTTCCTTTCTGTTGCAGTGAACAACTTCTTCTTTACTTTCTGCCTTGAATGCAACTTCTGTATTGTCTAGAACTATCCTCAATGGAAGCAAGCGATTGCTTGTCATTGGCACTCTTGCTATCAGCTGGTTGCTTGGACATACATCTTTAATCACATAGTGATTATCTTCCATGTAAACTCTATAACCTTTATGTATTAGTTGTCCAATACTCAGTAAATTATGCTTTAGACCTTCTACATGGTAAACATCAGGCATATACTTATGCTTCCCCTGTTTGGTTAAAATACTAACAGTACATTTTCCCAAAACAGTGACTTGGGCATTATTTCCAAGTGTAACATTAGTTTGAACTGAATTATCTAGACTAGAAAATAAATTTAAATTACCAGTCATATGATTGCTGCAGCCTAAATCCAAATACCAAATGTCACATGGAATTTCTTGGATGGTATTGCATTCAATTGGGGATGCGCATGCCATCAACATTGTGCTCGACGAAATGCTGGTGTTCGTCGACTGATTCTGGCTTTGTTTTCCTTGGTCATATTGCTTCTTCCTGCATTCATATGCATAATGACCAATTTTTTTACAGTAATGACATTGAATCTTTGATTTATCAAACCTGTGACCACTTGGTTGACTTGTGTTATGATTTTGTCCTCTACCAACAACATCTGTAGGACTACCGCTGCGTCCTCCTCTGAGAAGTTTCTTCCTCTGCCCTTGAAATTATTTCTCCCCCCTTCCTCTTCCACAGCTTATAGATGACTATGATGCGAATACACTTTCCAATGATGTTTGAGTTCTGTTGAGATTGTGTTCATGATTGATGAGTGAACCTTGCAGCTCATCAATAGTAAACGTTGTCATGTCTATGTGTTCTTCCAAGGTTACAACCAAGTTTTCAAATCGTGGGGGAAGTCTTCTGAGAATTTTCTCAACCACCCTTTGGTCTGTTATGGTTTCTCCATGAGATGTCAGTTTATTTATCAAACCAACAACTCTGGTATAAAATGAGTCTATTGATTTTGAATCTTTCATGGACAGAGATTCAGAATCTCTTCTCAGAATTTGTAGCTTTGAAGTCTTTACCTTATCCAAACCTTGATAAGACGTCCCTAATGTATCCCATCCCTACTTTGTAGTAATTGATGCTGCTACTCGTGGGAGTATGCTTTCATGCATGGATTGATTTATGTAGAACACAGATTTTTCATCTTTCTTCCTCTGTTCCCACAGGATATCTTTCTTAGCTTTTGAGAGATTATTATATGCCGTTTGATCTCCTAGTTCTGCATAACCATTCTGAACAATATCCCAAACATATTGACCTCTAAACAAAGCTTTCATTGTTAGGGACCAATATTCATAATTCTTTCCTGTAAAAATCAGAGTTTGTAAACTCGACATATTTGAATTGGAAGTAAAACTAGCTCTAGCTCTAGTATCCAGATCTCGCAAGAAAACAACGGCCGTGGAAATTAACTTGAGTTACCCCGCAACACAACCTTTCTATTTTCCCCTTTTTTATTTTTTCAAAACTTGCGACTCCAAATCACTGTGCAATGGAATTTTTGTGCGAGAGTTACTACACTACGACATAGTTACTTACTGCAATGGAGTAGCTGCGATGAAATCTTCACTTACTAAGGAATTTTACTTTGGCTTCGAGTGGCTTTTACTGCAACATGAATTTGGTTGCGACCAACTCATGTGCTAGCAAGTTTTCAATTCCTCAAACACTTTTTACTAGGATAAATTGGGATTAACTACGACACAGCTATATTGTGAATCACTTACAATATTATATAAGAAAGATAATAAACAAAATGTGTCGAACCTCTGTACATAAAACTAGGAACTTCTACACAGTGAAATAATTATGGATTTTTGATGTCTTTCACTCATAGTAAATGTAAACAACATTCACTTAGGTAAATATGGAGAAGATATGCCGCAAACTTGAACATTCATTCAATGCATAAACTTAAGGATTTATTTCATGTGAGGGCATAAAAAAACTTACAGCCCTAAATACAAACTTGGTAAAAACACAGAAGCTTGAGCTTCAAACTCTTCAGTGAGTTTTCCTTCTTCTTCTTTGCACTTCTCTTCTCTGATGCTTGTCTGTCTCTTCTTTTCTCTTCTTCTCTGTTTTTTTTATTTACATTTTCATCATTTATATAGAAGATTTCTACTGTCTAGCTGACTTAACATTTAAAGAGTGCAATTACTCCCTACCTAGAAACTTAGCTTCAACAACTAAATTCTACTGTCTTATATATATGAGAAATATGAACTCTTTATCTTGTCAAACTCTCTAGCACTTTCTGACCTGCTACGGACTCTGAGAGAGTGGGCTGATTTGATTATGGATCAGAGGTGATTAATATTTCCAACAATTAATAATTAGATGCAAATATAATAGGTGAAAACAATGTAGTTTGAAAACAACAGGAAGCCTGTTTACATGGCCTTTTGCGAGGTTCATAAATTCTTTATTTTGAATTGAAATGGATATTTTCTGTTATAGAAATGACAATCGATGGTTAATCCTAGGTGCCAAAATACAAATAGTTATAAATGAGTTCCCTGACATCTTTTGTGGAGTGTGCAATTCTCAGGCGGAAGGTCAGGATATTGAAGAGAGATTTGTAATCAGAGTCCTCTCCAATCCATTCATTGATTGGAATGGTGTTTTCGGATTGGAGATAATCTGACCACTCACTGACAACGAATATAACCTTTTTTTTAGATAACTTCTGAGTAGAGACAGGCCTTTGACGGCATGATGAAAAGAGTTTTCAGATGGAGAGTTCCACACATATGTTTACATCCATATCTATGATTATCAATTGGAACAAGCTTCATGTTTTTGAGGAAGAGTTTGTTGATCCTATTGAGAAACTCACTAGTCCATTGATATATCTAGTTAACAGACTAGATATATGTTTTGCAGTGAACACTCTCAAGGCAAGGAAGTGCATCTGACTGGAAGAGCACTTCTAGTTGTTTTAGTTTGGATGGGCAGCAGTGTAGTGGTTCAGCAGAAAACAAAAATCTGTTCCTTTGAGTTTTGTTGAGGCTTAATATAAGAACACTAGTGAGGCTGCTTCAACAATTAGTTAAATGATTGAATACTTATAGCTAGCTGATGTGTGTATTGGGTATTTTTAGAGCATGCTTATGCATGAGTGTGTTAAGAGTGAGTCCATAAAATTACTGTAGCTTTTAAATGCAACTGGATTTCTAGAAAAAGGTTTATGTTTATGCAGTAACATCTTATTTTCTCAACCATTTCATAAAAAATTATATATTACACTATTAAAAAATTACATCTAAAATCCATTCCATCATCATTAAATGTTTAATGATTAGTTAATAATATACTTCTTAATAACATCATTCTTATTCTGATACTTCTAAAAGTATTTTATTTTATATTCTTATTCTCATACCCATTATCCCTAAATAAAAATTTTATTTTAGATGCAGATATAATAAGTGAAAACAATGAAGTTTGAAAACAAGAGCCTTGAGCTGGTTTACATGGCCTTTTGCGAGGTTCATAAATTCTTGATATCTTGATTTTCTGTTATAGAAATGAGAATCTATGGTCAATCGTAGGTGCCAAAACACAGGTAGTTAAAGATGAGTTCCCTGACGTCTTTTGAGGAGTGTGCAATTCTCAGGCAGAAGGTCAGGATTTTGAAGATGCTTTTGTCTTCAAAGTTCTCCCCGACCCATTTATTGATTGGAATGGCGTTTTCGAGTTGGAGATAATATGACGACTGACGGTCGTCAACGAATATAACGTTTTTCAGATCCCTTCCGAGCAGAGACAGGTCTTTCACCTCGGCTTTGGCTCCGTCAGCTCTCCGGCAATGGCTTCTGGCCAGGAGGTGGGTGGGCGGAATTATATTCCTATTAATGCTGCTACTGAAATCAGTGGCGGACAATGAATCTAACAGCCCGTCCACCACAGCGTCTGCATAATTTTTCTTTGCTGCGGTGAACACTACAATTTCGTACAATCCTGTGGCACCCAAATTCTGCAACAATTCGTCGACCCCGGGCCTCTTCAACACGTAATATGAAGGTTTCTCACGTCCCGGAAAGGTGATTGAAAAATGATACCCGGACGGCATGGGCGTCCTAGTCGCATGCACCAACGTTTGGTCTAAATCTAACACCAGTGTTTTCTTGTTTTGATTTCCTGCTGCCATGGGAGGTAAAACGCCCCATGTATCGCAGTTGAAAGGATTCTCCTTCTTCTTCAACGACTGCTTTATTTCTATTGAAGGTTGAATACTTCAGTCCCATCTTTATTATAGTACCATGAGAATCAGCCTTTGTGTTCAATTCAACAATGACCTTTAATTGAATTGTATTTCCAATTAATGAATCAACCTTCTACAGCTCAGCTTACAGTAAAAATGAATTGAATGTTATATTTCATTGGTTAGAGTGATCAACCTTGCAATGCGATAGAACAGACACCATTATCACCATTGATCGATTTTCAACTCATTAATCATCAGCATGCATTCATATGAAAGGGGATCTATCAAGTATTAAGCACTGAGAGGGATCAAATCTCAAAGCGCAAACTTTTTTTAGAGTAGAAATGTTGAAAAACAGTGTAATCCAATGTTTATGATTTTAGCTTATATAATTTATGTTATTTTATATAAATGTCATTCTAAATAATTTAAATTTAATTTAAGCAGGCATGTTATTTTTTATAAAATTTTATTATTTTTTATTATAAAGAATACATGTCAACTCTAGGATGAGCACTCAAGAAGTTACACATCTCTCCCTTACTGACCTCTAGAATGCACCCTTGTAGAATGCACCTCTTAGCATTTTTTAAAGAGATTAATTAATTTGATTAAATGTAATAGTTTTTAAATCTTGAACAAAATATTATAACAGAATTTCATCCCTCTCTGCTAGGTTGAAAGACTAGATATTTAAAAGGTTGTTTATTAATACATAATTATACCTTTTTATTTTATTTTATTATTGTGGATGTTTTTATAGTGATAAGACATCATGGATTTTGGATTTTGGATTTTTACTAGGGTGCAGTTTTTGTAACCAACTTTTTTTAGTGGACATTTCACTTATCTCGAAGACATCATGGATTTAGGATTTTTACTTTGTTGTAGTTTTTGTAACAAACTTTGAGAGTGGATATTTCATTTATATCCAAGGGGGTGGAGTGTTCACTCAAAAGTGTCTTGTAGTTTTTGTAAGTGTTTTTTCTAGTGAACACTTCACCTATCTTCAAAATCAATAATTACATAAGAGAGTGTCATTTCATATTAACTATTTTGGAATTGTCTTTATAACATAAATTTAGGTAAGTATTATATGATTTTAAGAACAAAACTACAGCTCTATACTATCTTTGAAAAAAATCACTCCAATATCAAAATACAAATATGTCATAGAATTTGCACATATTTTCTTTACAAAGTATAATAATTATACAAATATGTATTTATAATTTTAATTTATTATATTCTCTTTTCAATATGATTTTTTTTATAATTTAAATTTAATTAAAAACATAAATTTTCACTATTAATTATAATCTTAATACATATTTGATTTATAATCTTAATTTTCCATCCACCACTATGTTATTGTCCTCCTACAAGTAGAAGAAACTCAGTCCAAATGGAAACACCTATGGCCCAACTCCTAACCTCATCAAAGGTTGGAGTGTTACCGGTATGGGATTTCTTCTGTGTAGACTTGACTTGGTGGGTTACCGGTGGGTTACGAGCACAAATTCCAGAAGTTACATAACATGAAGTCTTCAAAAGTTGTTCTTACATAATGGAGAAACCGTCTTATTCAAAATGTAGATTTATAGATGTTGGGACTTTCTTCAACAAATGGGACATCTAGTCATTCTAAATGAATAATTAGTTATTAATGGATTGAGTTGGGTAGATTTCAGATCACGAGCTTTAGTTCTTGGATTTCTTTTTTTCTTAATTTCTTAGTTCTTTGACGACAATTTAGTGTTATGGGATTGTGAGTGCACTTTTTTCTACCTCTTCGTCCCATTAAAGAAACTTGGTGGATGAGTATTGTTAGTAAATTGGATTTCTATTTAAGTTTACCAAGTTGAGTTGTAAATTAGTAAATTGGATTTTCATTGAAGTTTAAAATTAGTAAATTACAAAATAGAACATCAAGAATATAACTTGGAAAAGTTTTCACTCTTTCACTAAACAAATTATTGGAAAAAATAGATCCATCCCATACTAAAGATAAAGCAAGGTGGCAAAAAAAATAAAATAAAAATACTAAATATAATTTATAAGTGAAAGAGTTTATGGATTAATAAATGAGATCTAGTAAAACTAATATAAAAAAGCTTCTTATCTGAAGTCTACCCAACTCAATCCATTAATAACTAATTATTCATTTATAATGACTACATGTCCCATTTGTTGAAGAAAGTCCCAACATCTATAAATCTACATTTTGAATTATGTAAGTTCTGGAATTTGTGCTCGTGGCCTGAAGTTAAAAATTCTTATGTCTATTTTTCTCTTTTTTTCAAATTAAATTTTTTTAATTTTAATTTTTCTTTTATTAATTATCGATTATCTTTTACGTATTATTATTTGTTTCTGTAAAATTACTTAATTAATATACACAATTCATTATGCCATATTTGCATTCAAGTTGTTTGCCCATTTTAGTTCTTTTAATTAAATTTTGGATTAAAGTCGAAACGAATGTGAACCACCTTGTCTTTTGATTGAAAAAGTTGTTTCTTTTTATTGTTAAGAATTTGTAATAAAGTGTGTTGGTTGAATAACACAATTTTTTTAAAATATTTAAATTATTAATAATAATTTAATGACGAGATAAAATATTTTATTTAAAATAAAAAAATTAAACAATAACTTATGTTAAATTTTCAATTTTTCGGCTGGTCGTTCAACCTGAATAATTCTCAAGGTGCTGAGGCTCGCTAATTGTTTCAGCGTCCATATATTCTCTCATTTCTTTGAACAACCTGACTATCATGTTGTCACACCATATTTTATCCAGTTTAATAAAGGTGTACAACAAATCGTTTAGCAAATTAGCATTCCCTGCCCTTCTTGATGCCAACCCCCAAATGTCAATTGACGAAATATAAATCTCAAGCGGTCTCATGATAATGATAGATCCGATGAGAGAATATGGAGACGGTTATCCTCGACTAGAGTATTCTAGAAAAGATAAGAAAAAACTATCACTCCCACCATTTCAATCTTCTTGATTTCATATCCATGATCATCCTATGGATTCACCAAAATACTAATGGTAGCTTGGAGTGCATACAAATGAGGCAATAGAAATTGAAGCTCAATCTGTAACAACCCTCTCACATACCCTAGATCATTTTGTAATTACGAATGTTATTGTACTTGTTTCTGGTGAGGAGCTCAAAGTCAAGGCCCCACCAGAAACAAAACCTCGCAGCCTATATGAATTAATTATCTAAGTGGAAAACTTAGGAGACATAAGATAGTGACACAAAGGGTCAACTAAACCCCACCAGGGTTAAAAGCCAACGATTAAAAAACCATAATGGATACCGTAGCCTTATGTATCGTTTGGCTAATGACAGTATTAGAGATAAGGTTTGTCCCTATAAGGGATTCCAACTTCACTACAAACTCATCCCGACTAAGACACCTTAGCTTAATATTTAATCCTAATCTGATCTAAGCCTAGATAGAGGGAGTTGCACTCATTTTTCAGCGTCGACATAAAAGAGTGAAGGAGTTAAAGTTGAAAGAGATAGTGAAGGAGTTAAAGTTGAAAGAGATAAAAAAGGAGAGAACAACCTAAGGAATTAATTTATTAAAGGGACTGCATAGGTCGTGGCCCTTAAAAGATATCAAGGAAGGTATCATTTTCAACATACATCATTTATTAATTAAATGGTGATATACCATCTATCTAGATGAATATTTATTTATATTGGACATATATATTAATAAATATATGGGTCTAACTATATATATATATATATATATTAGATGGCGATAGGGAAATGCCACCTTGGTGGGCACGATGAGTACAATATCCCTTATAATCATTAAAGAATAACCCATCACTTCTAAATGAGGTATAATTACCTATGACAAGGATATTTCCGTCTATGACAAGTGGCAAGATGTTGATTTATCTACTCTCCAAAACAAGTATTAGACTATACCACCTGCTTAAGTTCCTTCAGCATTACATTTAAAGGAAATATCTTTAAAGGCAAAAAGACGATTTTGGATGGACGCATGTTTGTAGGTTGTTACTAGACTACGAATTTTAGGGAAGCGTGCCCCAAAAAAATCAATGGCATAATTACTGCCTTAATTTATGGGGAAATGGGCGCACCATAGGGGAGAACCATTTTATTCTAGGGTTATTTATAGGTTGAGAAATTCTTTGAGAGGGGGTGGTCTCTTCTTGGGAAGGAAGGAAGGAAGGATGGAAGGCTGGGAGCAGGGTTGGAATTTCAAATGACGGACATCCGTCAAAATTGACGGTAACAAACAAATTTTGAAACGTTTTCTGTATTCTAAGCCAGGTTTTGACGGTCTCGGCAAAATCTTAGCTGTATTTGACGGGTAAATTGACCCATGACGGGCAATTACCCTTCAAATTCCATCCTTGGCTGGGAGCATGGGATTGGGAATCACCCTCCTTGCTCCATCTTGCCTGATAGCGAGAGAGTTTCCATTGGGGATATCTCCTCAAAGGGACGTGGGTTCCTCTTACTTTCGAAGAGGGAATGATGGAGAATGGAGAATGATGGGGGTGAGAGCCAAAGTAACTCCAGATCTGGCCATAATTCATCTTCGAATTCAAATCCGATCTATATGTGAGTAAAGGCCGCTGGATAGGTTATCAAAATTTCGTTTTAACCTTTACCTGTTTTTCTTGGAACCAGATCCGAGATACCGTAAGCTCAGATCTGAATCTAGAATTTGTCTTGTGTTCTAGATACTTTTGTAGCACCTTTGATGGTACATATACCTTAATTTCCTAATATCAATGACTCCAGCAAAGGCATGGGTTTAAACCATAAATGCGATTTACTCTAATACCTGAGTGTGTATTTATTTGTTACCTGGATCTAGCATTTGCCAGGTTCGCCTTGGAGATGCGATCTGACTAAATTGCTGGGTGGATGGTACTTACTTTTGATTTTTGCACTTGCCAGGTTTAAGATATATGTGGGCAGAATTAACGTAGCTGAGATATTGTTTTAAAATCATTGCGTATTTTCTAATAAGTAAATATTATAAAAAATTTACCATTTACTCTGATTTAAATTGATAGTTATTAGTTGACGGTGATTGGAATGGCCTTCTTATGCGACCCACCACTCCACCGTGATATACCTTCTTTCAATAAGTTGTTTTGACTAATCCCACCCCCTTAATGTGTTGAATGATGGTATATTTGTCTCAATATCTCAAGGGAAGCCAACTGGGTGTAAGAACCTCTCTTAATGTTTCTTTTATTTTAGCTAAATGGATGGGGCTAAATTTTTAACCTATATAGCTCGTAATAATAACCCAGAGTACAGGACACAATGCCAATTAATGTTTAGGAGACTTGTGTCCCATAACATTGGTCAAGGATGGATTTCTTCAAACAGTATGATGACATTGGAGAAACGCCTGTATCGGGCCGTAGTATAATTCACGAGTATATTGTTTCCCAAGTTAGATTACAACAAAATTTATCTGTATTGACATATGACTCTCAAATGTACCGAAGGCATGGTATATGGAGATTCAACCCGAATTTATGATATTGAAAAAATGGGAAATATTTATATATATTTATATCACAAAATGCCATATTTATGGATAAAGCGCATACCTCACGTATCCTGGTCTTGCACAGTTTTCGATATAATCTTTAATGTGACAATGAAGAAACAATTGCAGTTTTCGAGAGATGAGTCTACTCAGGTGAGATTTCACTTTAAAGCCGGGATAATCCCCATTCTCCTTTATTTTGAACATGCGATACTAATTCCATTGCAAGGAACTAATTACTGAAGTTACTAGATTATGATGTAGAAACAATAGAGTAGAAGATCTAGGCAAGCAATTTCCCTTTGCCTGGGTTATGTGGATCTTAATCCACCGGCTGAGCGTCATGTGACGTAGGTTATGGTTAGGTGTTATGAACTATACACATTTTTAGGCGTAATATGTGTTTATAGAGTTGATTATGTTAATACATTTGACATCAACACAGCTTCATCGTAATGGAGGGGATAGAACATCATATGAATTTATAAATGAAAATTGATCAACCCTCCGCTTGTATAGATCAGAATGGGCATCAATAAGACTTAGGTGTTTTGGTTGGACATATAATCATACATTTGTGTTCCTATATTGGAGTTGGGAGAGGCTAATACTCTAATGACCAACCAATTTACCTTACACCGCAATAAGTATCTTAGTATCCAAACTTGGCAACCATGATGTTGTGGAATTGTAACCTTTTTGAAATAAATAAATGTCACTTGATGTGACAGTTTGGTGGACGTAGCCTATGGATGGATTGGGTGAACCACGTATATTTGTCTCAAACACTTATATTTGTCTCGTTGTGTGTGTGTTATGGGTGTATACTATCTCATGTGTTCTTGACATGTTTATCTTATGTACCTCTTGTTCTGTTGTTAGTAATGTTATAAATTGTCGAATGATTAAGGAAGATGGTTTATGATGTTAAAAAAAAATGTTAAATAGTCTAATGGAGGGTTAAAGGCTAGAGTGATTGTTTAAGTTTACTCTGTTTTTGTAACTAATGATCTAATGATAATGTCATAACTAATGATCATATTTTTAGAGATTGACATAGTCAACTTGTTTGGACTTAAAAGAATATTTTGTAAGGAACAAAATCCACCCAAGTTTTTCACTATGCTACTTTCAGGATTATCAGGTATGTTACAGATGGTATCGGAGCGTAAGTGACATCACTCCAGCCTATTTGGGCTCAACATAAAGTTAGAAAGCATGAATACTAATCAATAAAATGATTTTTTTGTGTTTGCATGGCAATGATGGATGAGGGAACTAAGTTATTTGAGCGAGCCTTCAAGATTGAAGGAGGTAACTAAAAATGTTAAAATAAATAAATATCATGGGAGGGTAATGGCTCGGTTTGACTATCTTTGTGTGTACATGCTCCTTTTTCCTTGCTCCCAAAAGAGGACTATTGATGTGAACATTTTAATGGTTAAAGAAGCATTTTTGTTTGTGACACTAGTCAGTGGTTGATATAATGTTGCATTCTCGAAGATGGTTGAAACAACAACTTTAAATGATAATGGTTTCCTCTGTTAGTTGTTGCTTCAAATTCAGTATGAAATGGAATTGTGAAGTGATTTAAAATTTTGTGAATTAAGTTTGAAAGAAGAATTGGTCTTGGAAATAAAGTAGTGATCTTTTGCTTGTCCCCACACATTAGCATGGTTTGAAGTTCAACCCTCGTATAAGCCAATAAATTTGAATTAGGGTTTTGATTCAATGCTTCATATCAGTCACCATTGTTTGAAGATTGGTTTGGAATTGTTTTTTTCATTCTTACTGGTTGTGATGCAAAGGATAGGTAGTAAAGTTATGTTTAAAATGAATATACCTTGCTCTTGGTGATAGCATGGCGACCCAAGATGACTGGTGCATAATGTAGAGTTTTTTATGAAGCCATACATAAGCTCTATCAAATATTCAAGTTGGTTTTCAAATGGCCATAACTCTAATTAATATACATTGAAAGAAGTAAATCACTTCTCACTAGTAAACGCATTTATGTTGAATTCTATACCTTTTGAATTTGACATTTAGAAACCTACCTTGACAGTCACTTCCTTTTTTAAATTCTTGATTGGCGGTTAGCTTTTGAAGTCGAAATCACTTTCCAAGCTGTAGATTACTTCATTTGAAAATGAGCAGAAGCCAACATTGGCTTGTTCTAGAGCTGGTAAATTTGAAACCCCAGTAAATTCTGAAGCAAGTATTGTATTCTTTCCGGCTGTGTTTAGGTTGTATGCACGTTTCAAAATTCTAAGTTTGGCCATAGCTTGCATCCAATATGTAATTATTGTTACGTATTTCAACTTTGTTCTCACTTTTGGAAATCAAATAAGGAAAGGAGAAGAGGATTAGAGGTCGTATTAGTTGTGGTGCCAGACATATTTCTCTGGAATTTGAAGAGCAAAGTCTTTCTTTTGATTTCATGGATGGTTTATGCTATTACTGATCTAAAACATTTTCTGTTTAAAGAATACCAATTGCCATGATAAACTCCAAAAATGATTCCCAGATTTAAAGTTTGAAATGAAACAAGGTTTCGGAATGGAGCTCAATCAAAAGATATTAATTCGCAACAAACTATTGAGCAGTCTTTAAGAACACTTCTATGTTGGACTTTTGAACTAATGGTTGATTAGATCTTCTTTTAAAAAGGTAAATTGGGATATATGATTAAACACCATATAATATATGTTTTTGTCCAGTATCAAGGTGTTGCAAATATGTTCTTTAAACTAGTTCAATATAGAGAAGTTCTTCCCTTTCCTTTCAGATCCCATTTATTCTAGGGAAAATGTTTCTTATGTTAACTCGTTGTATCTGTTGTAAAAATTATTGATGGGGATTTGGCTAGCATTGTGCCGTTGATAAATTGTGTCAATTTAGTCCATCAATTGGAATATTGGGCATTGGATGATTGGTCATATTGAGAAAAATGATTTAGAGATATGGGTATTGGGAAATGATAAGAAAATAAATGTTGTATATTGTTATATGCTAACATTGCAGGGTTATGCGAGGAATGATATCAATCGAAGTTGACTGTTAGTAAGAATATCCACAGGATTAAGAAGTACAGTTAAACCACAAAAAAATGAGTGATGCTTTTCTTTTGTCTTCATTTAATTGTTGATATTGAGGTTTTTATGAACCAAGAATTAATTGTGGATTATGGTGTGATGTACTGACATTACAAGGCCTTACTGTGATTTTGACCATTGTCACGATCAATATAAGACATGGATTTCAAATCCACTTGTAATTAAGTGATCTTAAAATGCTCAAGGATGAGTGAGGATTTATTCTGGTGAATTATGAGATGGTATGAGCCATGAATGATGGTAAGGGTACAAAACACTACAACTTAGGGGATGGTGATTAAATGAATGAGAATTACTGTTTATCGATAGATGTTGATTATATTAACCGTGAAGCCAATTTCATGAATTAGGACAATGAATGTGAAGTCACGTTAAGCATCATAGAATATGTGTCACAAAAAGTAAAAGGTTGTAATTAACATTAAAAAACGAATAAGGAAAAATACATGCTGTGGGAGCACAATGGTGTTACGAAAGTGATTGTTGTGTGAGCACATTGGTGTTAGGCATACATGCTACAGGAACACAATGGTGTTAGGAAAATGATTGCCGTGTGAGGACATTGGTGTTAGGAATATGATGTGGCAAGAAAATTGATGATCTAACTCTACCCTACTTTTGGGTGGAAAAGAATTCCCGGACTCAAGCGAGGAGGCTTGAGAGGAACCATGAAAGAGTTATGATATCATTACGAAGGCCTTGGAAAAGCTGGACATTTGGAAGACATGACGTTGTTTGATGTCACTGAGGAGAAAAATTTTTGACTAAGGGTTAAAAGAGAGAGTAACCTCAGAAATATTTGTAAGTCCACACGAGAGTTCGAAAATAAACTCAAGGAAGAGTTTGAAAAAAAATAAAAATTAACGAACGTAAAACGTGTTAACAAGTTATTCCAAGTAATTAGACCTCTTCATGTTTAATGTTTAATATGTAAATGTGAAGAAAGGATTTACCTCAGGTTGAAGAATACATAACTATCCAAAGGTTGGAGATAAAACAACCACCAAAAGGATAATAATTATGTTTTACTGATGAATCAATTGCATTATGGAAAAATAATTGGGTATTATGATACCAATAAAAACTAGAAAGTGTTCCATAAATTGCAAATTGTTGTGATACAAAAGATCCATGGCTCATGTTTAAGTTGAATTATAATTTTTAGACATGATTTACTGAAAAATTTGGGCTAGACCCGATCTTGTTGCAGGAAACTATAGGTCTTGAATGATAGCGAATTGAGAAGATACAGAAAGATCTCCGAGGATCAGAACAGAAAGGATGAAAACAAGAAAATATGACAGACTAGAAGAAGGAAATTTGTTGGAAACAGGAACACCGAGGACAGTGTTATTTTTAAGGGGGAGAGGATGTAACAACCCTCTCGCATACCCTAGATCATTTTGTAATTACGAATGTTATTGTACTTGTTTTTGGTGAGGAGCTCAAGGCCAAGGCCCCACCAGAAACGAAACCTCGTAGCCTATATGAATTAATTATCTAAGTGGAAAACTTAGGAGACATAAGATAGTGACACAAAGGGTGAACTAAACCCCACCAGGGCTAAAAGTGAACGATTAAAGAACCATAATGGATACCATAGCCTTACTTATCGTTTGGATTATGACATTATTAGAGATAAGGTTTGTCCCTATAAGGTATTCCAACTTCGCTACAAACTCATCCCGACTAAGACACCTTAGCTTAGTACTTAATCCTAATCTGATCTAAGCCTGGATAGAGGGAGTTGCACTCATTTTTTAGCATTGACATAAAAGAGTGAAGGAGTTAAAGTTGAAAGAGATAAACAAGGATAAAACAACCTAAGGAATTAATTTATTAAAGGGACTGTATAGGTCATGGCCCTTAAAAGATATCAAGGAAGGTATCATTTTCAACATACACCATTTATTAATTAAATGGTGATATACCATCTATCTAGACGAATATATATTTATACTGGACATCTATATTAATAGATATATGGGTCTAACTATATATATATATATATATATATATATATATATATATACATATGAGATGGCGATAGGCAAATTCCACCTTGGTGGGCATGATGAGTACGACATCCCTTATAATCATTAAAGGATAACCCATAACTTCTAAATGAGGTATAATTACCTATGATAAGGATATTTCCTGTCTATGACAAGTGGAAAGACGTTGATTTATCTACTCTCCAAAAAATGTATTAGACTATACCACCTGCTTAAGTTCCTTAAGCATTACATTTAAAGGAAATATATTTTAAGGAAAAAAGACGATTTTGGCTGGATGCATGTCTGCAAGTTGTTACTATACTGCGAATTTTAGGGACGCGTGCCCCAACAAAAGTCAATGGCATAATTACTGCCTTAATTTACATTAGAGGAATTTTGGGGTCTAAAATGGGCCTCCTAAGGAAAATAATAAAATAATAGTTAAAATAATAAAATAATATTGATTAATTTTGGAGGAAGAAAGAAAAAAACTACTTTTGTGTTCGTATTTTTGACATATCTCCCTGTATTTTTACTCAAATTTCGATCGAGAGAGCTCGTTGGATGCGGAATTTGATTCCGCATTCAACGAGTACCCACACTGCATAGTTTTGACGGACCCCGCTACCCCAAAAACAAGAAATACCTGAAAAAATGTGATGATGAGCTCGTTGGATGCGGAATTTGATTCCGCGTCCAACGAGTACCCACACTGCATACTTTTGATGGACCCCGCTACCCCAAAAACAAGAAATACCTGAAAAAACGTGATGCCCGCTACCCCAAAAACAAGAAATACCTGAAAAAACGTGGTGATGACATCATCATCACGTTTTTTCAGGTATTTCTTGTTTTTGGGGTAGCGGGGTCCGTCAAAAGTATGCAGTGTGGGTACTCGTTGGATGCGGAATCAAATTCCGCATCCAACAAGCTCTCCCGATCGAAATTTGAGTAAAAACACAATGAGATATGTCGAAAATACGAACAAAAAAAGTAGTTTTTTTTAATGACAAATATGTCAATTCAACCATTATGGTTGACTTGTTTTATTGAAATTCTATTGGTTCTTGAATTCCAACTCACAAAAACTTATTTTGGCACGTTTTCTTATAAGGCCCATTTTAGACCCCAAATTTCCTCTAATGTGGGGAAATGGGCGCACCATAGGGGAGAACCGTTTTATTGTAGGGTTATTTATAAGTTGAGAAATTTTTTGAGAGGGGGCGGTCTCTTCTTGGGAATGAAGGAAGGATGGAAGGCTGGGAGCATGGGATTAGGAATCACCCTCCTTGCTCCATCTTGCCTGATAGCGAGAGAGTTTCCATTGGGTATATCTCCTCAAAGGGACATGGGTTCCTCTTACTTTCGAAGAGGGAACGATGGAGAATGGAGAACAATAGGGGCGAGAGCCAAAGTAACTCTAGATCTGGCCATCATTCATCTTCGACTTCAAATTCGATCTATATGTGAGTAAAGGCCACTGGATAGGTTATTGAAATTTCCTTTTAACCTCTGCCTGTTTTTCTTGGAACCAGATCTGAGATACCGTAAGCTCAGATATGAATCTAGAATTTGGCTTGTGTTATAGATACTTTTGTAGCACCTTTGATGGTGCATATACCTTAATTTCCTAATATCGATGACTCCAGCAAAGGTGTGGGTCTAAACCATAAATGCGATTTACTGTAATACCTGAGTGTGTATTTATCCATTACCTAGATCTAGCATTTGCTGGGTTCTCCTTGGAGATGCGATCTGACTAAATTGTTGGGTGGATGGTACTTACTTTTGATTTTTGCACTTGCCAGGTTTAAGATATATATGGGTGGAATTAACGTAGTTGAGATATTGTTTTAAAATCGCTGCGTATTTTCTAATAAGTAAATATTATAAAAAATTTACCATTTACTCTGATTTAAATTGATAGTTATTAGTTGACGGTGAATTGAATGGCCTTCTTATGCGACCCACCACTCCACCGTGATATATCTTCTTTCAATGAGTTGTTTTGACTAAGCCCAGTTTTCACTTCGAAAGAAACGTTTGTTTCTGTTTGCCTTTTTTTGGAAAACCATTTGATTTGAGGGTTGTATTTTCTGCATTTATTTTCTTCCTGGGACATCCTCGAAGAGAATAGTAGGATGCATAACCTTTTCATTTGGTGGGACTCAGAGGTACTACGTATTTTTTATTATAGGACCAGTTTTGTTGTTGGAAGGACCTCCCAATCTTCGAACTTGAAGTCATTGTGCCTTGGATTTACAAAATCTAATCCACCAGGTTATGAGAACCCTTCCTCTTGGGTTACAAATCATTGGGTAGGTAATTGCTGAGGTTCTCGCACTAATACCCCCCTTAATGTGCTGAATGCTGGTATATTTGTCTCAATTTCTCAAGGGAAGCCGACTGGGTGTAAGAACCTCTCTTAATGTTGTTTTTATTTTAGCTAAATGTATGGGGCTAAATTTTTAACCTATATAACTCATAATAATAACCCAGAGTACAGGATACAATGCCAATTAATGTTTAGGAGACTTGTGTCCCATAACATTGGTCAAGGATGGATTTCTTCAAACAATATGATGACATTGGAGAAACGCCTGGATTGGGCCGTAGTATAATTCACGATTATATTGTTTCCCAAGTTAGCTTACAACAAAATTTATCTGTATTGACATATGACTCTTAGATGTACCAAAGGCATGGTATATGGAGATTCAGCCCGAATTTATGATATTGCAAAAATGGGAAATATTTATATACATTTATATCATGAAATGCCATATTTAGGGATAAAGCGCATACCTCATGTATCCCGGTCTTGCAGAATTATCCATATAATCTTTAATGTGACCATGAAGAAACAATTACAGTTTTTGAGAGATGAGTCTACTCAGGTGAGATTTCACTTTAAAGCCGGGATAATCCCCATTCTCCTTTATTTTGAACCTGTGATACTAATTCCATTGCAAGGAACCGATTACTGAAGTTACTAGATTAATGTAGAAACAATAGAGTAGAAGATCTAGGCAAGCACTTTCCCTTTGCCTGGGTTATGTGGATCTTAATCCATCGGCTGAGCATCATGTGATGTAGGTTATGGTTATATGTTATGAACTACACACATTTTTAGGCGTAATATGTGTTTATAGAGTTGATTATGTTAATACATTTGACATCAACACAGCTTGATCGTAATGGAGGGGATAGAACATCATATGAATTTATAAATGAAAATTGATTAACCCTCCGCTTGTATAGATCAGAATGGGCATCAATAAGACTTAGGTGTTTTGGTTGGACATATAATCATACATTTGTGTTCCTATATTGGAGTAGGGAGAGGCTAATACTCTAATGACCAACCAATTTACCTTACACCGCAATAAGTATCTTAGTATCCTTTCTAGTATATCGGAAGGAACTAATTAGGATTCATGTCACAGTTGATTAGAACTACTCTCAGTGCGAGAGTCTACAAATAGAACGAGAAGAAACTTGGCAACCATGATGTTGTGGAATTGTAACCCTTTTGAAATAAATAAATGTCACTTGATGTGACAGTTTGGTGGATGTAGCCCATGGATTGGGTGAACCACGTATATTTGTCTTGTTGTGTGTGTTATGGGTGTATACTATCTCATGTGTTCTTGACATGTTTATCTTATGTACTGCTTCTGTTGTTAGTAATGTTATAAATTGTCGAATGATTAAGGAAGATGGTTTATGATAAAAAAAATGTTAGTTAGTCTAATGGAGGGTTAAAGGCTAGAGTGATTGTTTAAGTTTACTCTGTTTTTGTAACTAATGATTTAATGATAATGTCATAACTAATGGTCATATTTTCAAATATTGACATAGTCAACTTGTTTGGACTTAAAAGAATATTTTGTAAGGAACAAAATCTACCCCATTTTTCACTATGTTACTTTCAGGATTATCTGGTATATTACACAATCTGTCCTTGAAGTGATCAAAATTTTTCCCAGGTAATATTCCGAAATTTTATGTCATTCGAAAGGACAAATTAATTTAATTTTGATGCCTCTTAAAATGCCTTTATGTCTTCTGATATTAATTTTAAATACGACCATTTTTTCACATGGCTATCGTTGAGGATTAGGTGAAGCTAGTTTAAAATTTAAATACCCGTGGCACTATTTGTTTTGATGAAGTTCAATATTATGTCTATGACTGATTATAATTTTCTTTAAATCATTACATACATTATATCCAGAGTTTTGGGTAACATCAATTTAATTTTTGGATTCAGGGTTCTATAGTAGGTAGTTTTTGATGGAATTGGATTCATTAATTATCATAATAATCTTATTTGCTTTTCACCAAGCTAATTACGTTTTGTACAAGATGCCCTGCGATGGAAATAAAGGGCATGAGACATAAAGATCATGTTAGGAAGATCCGATACTCCTTTTGTTTAATTCTGGTATGTCTTCCTCTTCACCTATCATATTTAAAATTAAAAGAAAAATTTCTATATATTTGATACCTCTTTATTTTATGTGTAAAGAAACTCCAATATGATTCCCAACACATTAAATGAATGTTATTAAATATGATTCTCAACCAGTTCGATCAGTTTTATTATATAAGGTTGCTAGCTACAAACATAAATAATTTAGTGAGGAGAAATTACATTAAATTACAATACACCATGTTGGTAATTTGGGGGTTGTCTATGCATTATTAGTTCACAATCATCTTATTTTTATTACTTGAACTGTTTGAAGAAAGCTTTGATGGCTTTAGTTTTGCGTAGCTTATTGATATTATTGAAATTAATTTTTTTTTGAACTTTTAGAGATAGATATGGTTTAAGATATTAAAAAATTACAATGAGTGAAATCAAATAAATTACAAGCATTTTTGAACTTTTAGAGATAGATAAATAAACATATTTTAAAATATTAAAAGAATATTAAAAAATTAAGATATAGCAACAACCTTTAAGTGACCATGGTGGTGCTTAGAGGCAGACCCCACATGAAGGTTGGTTCATTCTTGGGGTTCTTCCCTAGGGTACTTTGTTTCTATAATATGTCATAATTAAGTAATTCACTCTAGAGAAACAAATTGTCCTTAACATTTCGCGACTAAACTATATTGAAGTGAACATTTGATGTAAATATGGTAATTGATTTTCAAGGATTCAATCAATCACACCTATCAAAATATGGTGGAGATCCTACGCATGAGTGAGACGAGCCTTGTTTCCCATCACTAAACCTTTGAAAAAAACCAATGAAAACAAATATAGGTATTTGGGAAGGCTTGCAAGTGAATTTCTTCTTCTCGAGAGAGGGTATGGAGTTCGGCTCCCTCTCTATGGAGTTCTGATCCCTCTCCTTGAGAGTTTTCAGAATGCTACTGCTCTGACCTTGAGTCCATGATGTTTTTATGAGATGTAAAATTATCTCTATGTGTGATGAGTAGTTAAAAATTGCCAAAATATCTCTTCTATGTAATTTCATTATTTTTATTACTATAAATGTCTAGAGTGAATCTTAGAGTATGCAAATTATTTTTTTACTATACCACATCAACTTCATTCAATTTATGTTTAACCATTATCTTATAGAACATATCATCTTATTTTTATTACTTGAACTGTTTGAAGAAAGCTTTGATGGCTTTAGTTTTGGGTAGCTTATTGATATTATTGAAATTAATTTTTTTTTGAACTTTTAGAGATAGGTATGGTTTAAGATATTAAAAAATTACAATGAGTGAAATCAAATAAATTACAAGCATTTTTGAACTTTTAGAGATAGATAAATAAACATATTTTAAAATATTAAAAGAATATTAAAAAATTAAGATATAGCAACAACCTTTAAGTGACCATGGTGGTGCTTAGAGGCGGACCCCACATGAAGGTTGGTTCATTCTTGGGGTTCTTCCCTAGGGTACTTTGTTTCTATAATATGTCATAATTAAGTAATTCACTCTAGAGAAACAAATTGTCCTTAACATTTCGTGACTAAACTATATTGAAGTGAACATTTGATGTAAATATGGTAATTGATTTTCAAGGATTCAATCAATCACACCTATCAAAATATGGTGGAGATCCTACGCATGAGTGAGACGAGCCTTGTTTCCCATCACTAAACCTTTGAAAAAAACCAATGAAAACAAATATAGGTATTTGGGAAGGCTTGCAAGTGAATTTCTTCTTCCCGAGAGAGGGTATGGAGTTCGGCTCCCTCTCTATGGAGTTTTGATCCCTCTCCTTGAGAATTTTCAGAATGCTACTGCTCTGACCTTAAATCCATGATGTTTTTATGAGATGTAAAATTATCTCTATGTGTGATGAGTAGTTAAGAATTGCCAAAATATCTCTTCTATGTACTTTCATTATTTTTATTACTATAAATGTCTAGAGTGAATCTTAGAGTATGCAAATTATTTTTTTACTATACCACATCAACTTCATTCAATTTATGTTTAACCATTATCTTATAGAACATAAATGTATGTAAATATAAAATCTAACTCCTTCACGATTTATATCAGGTATAGCATATATTCTTTTTCAATATATATGCATAATCAATCTCCTGCATCGTTGCCTTGTCTCGAATTGTGTAAATTGTCCCTTTGCTTTTCTTGCAACCACGTTTTCACTTGACTGATTGGGTAAAAGATTTAGGATTTAAATGACTATTCGTATTGGCTTTCGGTTATGGAGTAATGTGAATCCATAAGATAATACGATTATGTTTTATCATTCATATACCTGGACAAATTTAATAGTTGGATATGTAATATATATAAACAATTAAAAAAAATAGATAAATTTTAAATTGGACGCATGGATTTTTTTGGCTTACATATATATATTGAATGGTAAACTGGAAACTTGGATTGTTGAAGGGTGAAAGAGATGGAAGCTTGAAATGTAACTCTATTGTGTATTTTAAGCTTGAAACCTAAGTTCGGGTTCTCTCGCTTATATGCTGATTTGTTTGCCAACAAGCTTTAGCTTTAGCATGGTATGGATCTATTTTTTCCAATAATTTGTTTAGTGAGAGAGTGAAAACTTTTCTAAGTTTTATTGCTGTGCTCTATTTGGTAATTTACTAATTTTAAACTTCAATGGAAATCCAAATTACTAATTTACAAGTCATTTTGGTAAACTTAAATAGAAATCCAATATACAAATTTACAAATCAATCACAGGAAATATGCAGCTTTGTTGCTCATCCACCTTGTTGATAATTGGAAGGATAAATGATACGTGATTTTTTATATGTCATCTCTTAGCCATCGAGAAATCCAATTATATTTTTTAAAAGAAAATGTATGTAAAGTAAAAGATGTTTTGTGAGAGAAAAATATATTTTGTGGATATTTATATAAACAAGAGTCACAAGGTGGTAATGTCCTCGATTACAACACTTGTATTTGGATGGAAGGATAATTTCAATTGCATGGAGATATTATGAGTTCTTGTTTCTAAGTTGAGATTTTTCATTGTGAAACCAGATTATTGAGTTTTGATGAAAAGAATTTCATAGTTGCGACCATACCAACACTAACTCAACAAAAACAAAATTTTTAAATAATTATCCATCATTATTATTTATATAGAAAATGTTTGTCTCCTTTAACAAATGATATTCATAGAAATATATTGATCCAAAACCTCCAACTATAGTAACAAAAAAATTCCAAGAGGTACAATATAGTTGTCACATATGCAAGACTCTATTGATTATACATGTAAAAAATTCTCTATAATAAATTCAACAAAATATTGAAATAATATTTAATCCATAAAATATTTCATGATGTCATTTGTAACAATGATAGTAAACAAATCAATTTTATATATGAAATCAATTTAAAATATAATTAGAAATCCGACCTGCTAACCCATAGATTCACCCATCCTAACCCATAGATTCTATCATGATTGTTAACCCATAGACTCACTAGATATTCCCCAAGCAAGGGAGCCACAGTCTATCAATATTTGGCATTAGAAGGGATCTTCAGCTCTCATGAGATCAATATCAATGATAACAGCAATCTTCTAGCTAACATATTGTTTTGGTAACTCCACCAAGCAAAATTGATTTACTCATTTAATAATGAAGGATAGCACTTAATAAGTTTTGTTGATTGGAATTCGTTGTTATATATATATATATATATAAAAATCAGGGATGAAGGAGAGTAATGATATGCATGATAATTATATAATAGAATAAACATTAAATCCTTATGATCTTATGCATGAAAATATTATGCCACTATGATGCAGACTGACTACCATAATATCTAGTGATTTTATATATAGACAAACAAGGGTGCATCATGCATTGATAATTGTGAGACTATTTTGAAGATTTTTCATTTGACAATGCAAAGCTATGAAATAGGTTTTGATAATATTGTACATGATTGTTTTTCAAAGCATATAACATATGATTCTATTTTGAACCATACCATAAAAAATACCATAATTGGGAGGAGAATTGCAAAACCTGATTTAGAATCTTTTATCAAGATAGGAATATTATTGGTTTTGGGTGGGAATCCAGAGTAGAAGTTCATGGCATCTTGTGGAGAGTCTGTGGTGTGAGATTAGTGTCTATGTTTCAAGGCATCCTTGGCTTAGCTTTAGGACAATATGGATGCTTGTGAGGATCTTTTAACCTCAAATTCCTATAAATATAGAACAGTTCCTTAGTGTAACTGACTTTAGGGTTTTTAGTTTTAAATTAAAAATTAGATTTTTTTAAAAAATTTAGGCTAATGTCCAAATATGTTTATTTTTAATTATATTATAGTTTATTATATTTAAATTAAATTTCTCTACTTAAATATTTATAATTTTATTTGTTTTTAATCCATTTTCATTATAATTATTCCATGTATAATAAATTTCTATGTTTTAATTAATTTCATTAATAATTACTATTAATTTTATTATCCAATGTCTAATTAATTTCAAATACCCTTGTAATGAAATATGGATTCGTTTCACTTAGAATTTTGCTGAGTGGCTAACCCTAAGTTGAGTGCGTCTAGGGTTTTTTGGTCTCCAGGCTTGCAGGCCCTGCGCTCATGGATCCTCCGGATCCTGTATCTGTTGAGGATCACTTCCACGATATAGTGGCCTCTCTTCCCCCTCCTTCGACTGCAACTCCCCCATCTTCTCGCTTTATCAAGCGCATCGACGTTCCTGAAGTAAAGCTCAACTCCACCGCCTCAAAACACAAAGTTGTTGCCCTCTCTGAGAAAGGCCTCATTGGCTTGTTCACTGGGCTTTGGCCATCTCCTCGTTTAGTTGAGGCTTGGATTAACAAAATTTGGAGAACCCTTATTTAGGGTGAGGTTTAGCAGATTTTTTGTGGGAAAGGTTACGTTGCTTTCATTTTCGAAAGGAAGGAGGATTGCGATCTTATCTTTAGGAATGGCCCCTACTTCATGGGTCCAAGAGGCATGTATTTGAACAAATGGGATCTCTCATTCAACCCAAAAAAGGATATCCCAAAGGCGGTTCCAGTCTGGGTAAAGCTTCCTCACCTTCCACTCCACTGTTGGAATGGTGAGGATTTTCGAGCAATTGGGAGCACTTTGGGGAAATATGTGGACAAATCCAAGCCAAAAGCCCCAATGTTATCATGTGCTCGAATCTGTGTTGAGGTTGATCTTGAAAAGGGCCTGCAAGAATCCATCATTCTCTCCATCGATGGATGGAACCACCTACAAACTGTGGATTATGAACAAATCCTGTTCAAATGCAAATATTGCCATGAGTATGGGCATTTTGCTAAATCCTGTCCAAAAAAGCTGGAGAAACCCATCTCTGATAGCCCACAAGATGAGGGTTGGACTGTTACAAATGGGAAGAAGACTACAAAGACCCACAAGCATCCTCACATCCCTCCAAAGAGTGCCCCCGGAAATAGGTTCGAGGTTTTGCAAGCTGAGACACAAGAAAATGAAACCCAAGAGGAAAATGCCAAAGAAACTCTCCGTCAGGAAGATGAAACACCTGTAGTTGTTCCATGCCAAGAGGAAAAGGAAGATCAGGAAGAGGATATGGCGCAACCCCAGGCAAGGAAGGAAGCTGCAGCAAACTCTGAAGGATAGGTTACAAGATCTAGGGAAAAAGCAAGTACAGAAGAAGCCACAGACACTTCTACTGAAGAACAAGAACCTCTCTTCAGAAAAGGAAGAAAGTCCAATAAAGCCATACGGGAATAGGAAGCAGCATGGGAGAAGGCAATAGGGAAACAATCTAATATAGAATTTCTAGTCAAAACATCGCAAGCAAGCAAGTATCTACTCAATGCAGAAGAGGAAAAAAAGGAGAAGGAAAAGGCTCTTAAACAACTCAAGAAATAATAAAAGTCGTCTCCTGGAATTGCAGAGGATTAGGAGGTTCCCAGAAAATAGAACTTATCAAGAGATTTAAAACAATGGAATCTGCCTCAATACTCCTCATCTAGGAGACAAAAAAAATGGTTGAGGATAGCCTTGCAACCCTTAAAAGATTCTGGCCAAAAGGAGATGGCTTACCCACCAATGCCTCTGGGGCCTCTGGAGGTCTCCTTTGTTGGTGGGACACTGAAAAATTTGTCATGCGCTCTACCATTGAGAACAAAAATTGGCTTCTCATCAAGTTAGAAAACAAAGAAAAGAAAGAAAAGTTTTGGTTCGGAAATATTTATGGTCCAATCATTCATGCTCAGAAAGACAGTTTTTGGACCTCTCTTGAAGAACAATGTGAAGGTAAACTGATCCTTCCTTGCTTCATAGTCGAGGATTTCAATGTTACAATCTCTGCGGATGAGTGCAGAGGTGGAACTAAGGTCAAGGACCCTTTTGGGGAACAGTTGGAGGACCTTATTTCACAATGGGGCCTTACGGATATCAGACCAAAAAATGACACCTATACTTGGAGCAATAAATGGATCGGATCCGGCCATATTGTAGCTAGATTGGATCGCTTCCTGGTCAGCATGCATCTCCTCAAATCTTACCCTGAATCCAAACTGTTGTGCATGGATATCTCAGATCATAAGCCTATTTGTCTTTTTTCCTGCCCTTGGAAAACTCGGGGCCCCTCACCTTTCGCTTTAACCGTCTTTGGGTTGAGGCTGAAGGAGTCGAGGACATAATCTCTAGTGCTTGGTGCTGTTTCATTCCTGGCTCTCCAGCATACTCATGGGAGCATAAGTTAATAAGGGTAAAAACAACCCTCAAATCCCGGGCAAAGCACCACTACTAGGAGCCTTCACAGCAGAAAGTAGAAATGATAAAGAACATGGAATCCCTACAAGCAGAAATGGAAGAAAGGGAGATTACCAAGAAGCATCCTGTCAAAGAGATAGAATTGGAAACAAGTCTGAAAAACATTTTAAGGCAAGAGGAGGAGGGATGGAGGCTCCAGTCACGCATCCTCTGGCTCAAAGGGGGTGATCAAAATACTAAATTCTTCCAAAATAAATGCAGGGATAGGCAGTGGTGGAACACTCTGCGAGAGCTCAAAAATGAGGACGGATCAGTCATCACCGGCCAAACGGAAAACAGTACGGAGGAAAGGAATTTCTTTGAGAATTTGTACAATGATGAGGAACATGTCTCGCAAGATTGTATGGAAGAAATGGTTCAAGATATCCCAGCCCTTGTTAGCCTAGAAGAAATATATAGGCTTGAATCCCCCATTTTGGAAGAAGAAGTCAAGAAATCTTTATGGTCCCTTCATCCGGACAAAGCCCCAGGCCCTGATGGATTCCCTATCTGCTTCTACAAAACTTTCTAGCCTCTTATAAAAAAGGATTTGATGCATATCATCTCCTGGATGGTGAAAGGTAATATGGGAGGAGCCACCAATTCCACCTTTCTGGCTTTGAGCGCTAAAGAGCCAAACCCCTCCTCCATTAAAAAATTTAGACCCATCTCCCTTTGCAATGCCTCTTACAAAATCTTTTCCAAAGTTTTATCTATGAGACTTAAGCCTATCATTCACTCTCTGATCTCTCCAAATCAATGAGGTTTCATCTCGGGCAGGCAAATCAGTGATAACATTTTGATGGTCCAGGAGGCGATTCACTCTAGTTCTAAAAAGGGTGAATCAGGTATGGCCATTAAGATGGATTTGGCTAATGCATTTGATAGGTTGATGCACTCTTTCATCCTTCTGGTACTGAAGAAGTTTGGTTTTCCTTCCATATTCATCAATCAAGTTCAAGCTTGCATAAACTCTTTGTGGATAGCTCCATTAATCAATGGTAGAACCTCTGAATTTTTCAAAGCCTCCCATGGTATAAGACAAGGGTGTCCTCTCTCCCCTTTCCTCTATATTCTAGTTGCTGACTCCCTCAGTAGAAGATTGATCAGATTACAATCAGAAGGTTCTCTTTCGGGCCTCTCTTTCTAGAATGGAGTTCTCCCTATCAACCATGCCCTGTTCGCTGATGACACAATCCTACTTGGGATAGCCTCCACTCAATAGCTCGAAACTTCCTAAGACCCCTTGACCTTTTCCTTCGCTCCTATGGAAGTTCAACAAATTTGAATAAATGCCAGCTATATGGATGGAATTGCAATGTTGCAACTCTTCGTAGAATATCTCAAATTCTGCACGTTAACGACAATCTTAACTAGACTCATTTCACCTACTTGGGAATCCACATAGCCAAAAAGACCTTTGTTTCTACCATGTGGGCTCCGATCATTCAAAAAATAAAAAATAAGATTCAATCTCTAGGATCGAAGTGGCTAAACCTTGCAGGGAAAACGACCCTCATACAGTCCATACTTTCCTCCTATCATATATACTCTAGTTTGATGGTCCTAGCTCCCAAAAATGTTATCAACAATATTTGTAAGGAAATCAGAAAATTTTTATGGCAGGGAGGAAAGGTTCAGTAATAAAATTTTCACCTAGTCAAGTGGGACATGGTCAAAAGAGCAAAAAATAAAGGTGGGCTAGGCATCAGGGATATTGAACAAATGAACAAATCCTTGGGAGCTAAGTTGATATGGAGGTTGGTTACAGGTAAGAAAGAATGGTGGAAAGAAATAATCAGGAAAAAATATATTAGAAGGCCCAGATCAAAAATGTTGGACAGTGCATGGATGGGAAAAGGGACTTCTCTCTGGCAGCTATGCAAAGCTTCTCTCAATACAATACAATATGATTGCTATTGGATCCCAGGGAATGGGAAAAAAATCAATGCTTGGAATTGTATCATTCTTGGACAGCCTCCCCACTCCTCACTCCCAGGCCTATCTCCCCTCGCTGATTGGGAAAGCAATCAGGGATTGCATACTCTTTATGACCTCTCACTGTGGGACTCGCTGGGATATTGGAATAGATGGAAGGACCTTCACCCTCCATCCCATCTGACTGAAGCTGCATCCCTCTTTCTTTCATCTCTCCATGGCCTGTCCCCAACTTGAGCTACAGCAAGAGATCGTATTGGTTGGGGAAAATATGACCAGTATACGGTCAAAGAGGGATACATGAGACTCTCCTTGGAGCCGGTTGCAAAGGATCATCTCTGGAGCAAGGTTGGCATCCAGATAGCATCCCTAAGGTAAACTCCTTCATTTAGATTCTGATGCATAATAAGCTTTTAACAGCTGAAAAGCTCAGGAAAAGAGGGATAGCAGGTCCTTCTAGGTGTGCATTGTGTAATATGGAAGAGGAAACTTCAAGCCATCTCTTTTTCCAGTGCAAAACTTCTTTAAAAGTCTGGCAGTGCGTTCTTCCCCTGGGCTTTGACCTCAACCCCCCAGGCTCTGTAGCTCTTCTTCTTAAGCATTGGCCCAAGTTTTTTCCAGGGTCCCTCATAAAAAATCCCATCCTTAGTCGACTTTGGATCTCTATCCCTAAGAATCTCTGCTAACAACTGTGGTTAGCCAAGAACAAGACCATTTTCAATGACCAGAAAGTTGTCCCAGCTCGTATAGCCTCCAAAGCGATAGGAAGGATAGCAGAGAAGTTTTCCTCAAACAATATCAGTTTCCCTAATGAGGAGCACATCCCCGATCCCTTCTCATCTTGGTGCAAAATCTACCTAAAAGAAGCGAGTCCCCTTCAGTTCAAATCTCCTAAAAGAAGTGTAGCCCAGCCCTTCAGAACCTTTCCTTGGGAAATAAGATTAAACAACAGTGACTTCAAATACTGGCTGAGAGAGAGAAACTCTTATGCCTTCCTTTTTTATGGTGCCTTGAAGGGCAACCCAGGGATGGCAGGTGCGGGAGGGATCCAATTGGATCCCAGAGGACAACAAACCTTCTCTTAGGGTCTTGGACATAGGACCAACAACAAGGCCGAGTGGTTGGTGCTTCTACAGGGATTGCAATCATTAGCCAGCAAAGACCTCCATAAGACTACAATCTTCAGAGACTCTTGGCATGTTATATTCAAGATGATCAATGGATACACCACTGGCTCCATTAAATGTTGTCGCCTACACGACAAAATCATTCCTCTCATGTCTAATTCCTATTAGCTCTTTAACATCCTTCGCACAAATAACTCAGCAGTGGATGCCTTGGAAAATATGGGGGCCTCCCTCCCACAAGGGCAACTTAGACTAAATGGTCAAGTTCCTTACCTCAAATTTATGCCCTAATGGTTTTTGGGGACTCTTGTTTTTACCCTCATGGCATGTCGTCTTCCCCCATTTCAAATCTAGAAGATCCTAATGCACTCCCCAAAGGTCTCAACGACGTCCCACTATTTTTTTCACCTTATCTCTCCAACCTTAGTCACTACATCCCCCCTTATCCCTCCATCTCACCCCACCCCACTGCCTCGTGCTCTCCTTCCCCAGCTGGCTTCCATCTCGTGCTCCTTCCCGAAGGGTCTTCAGTCCTCAAGTGTTGTCCTACTACTCTTCATCCTCCCACCGCATGGACTCAACACAGCTCTCATCTCCCCTCGAACTATGCAGGATTTATTGCTCACTTTCCCCGGGTTAATTGCCTCCTCCTTTCACACACTCCAGGTCTTTTCACTCCCTCCACTATGTCTTCCCCTCGAAGGTGCTCTCAACTTCATTTCTCTATCGGTCTCGGCTCTGTTTGTTATGTGATTTCCCCGGAGTGCATCCTCTTGGATGTCATAGCAGGCATAGACGAAGGTTGGTTGCAGGAAATCCCATGGGAAGCTCTCCCTCTCACCAGGACATTCGTAAAGGAAAGACTGGCTCTCGCAGCCTTTTCCACCTGTTCTTGCAGTACCCTTTCTAGAACTTCACTGTGGTTTTCGAGCATAGACTCCGGTCCCAGTCTCCTCATTGACGCACAACCATCCATTGCTGAGAATAACTCGATTTTGGGTTGTCACTGCTCAGGGTGGAAAGAAGGTGCAGTTGGCACATTATCCTGCTGAAGCAAGACTGACCGAGACTCTCTCCTGTAGGAGTTAAATACTCTCAAGCGAATTCTTAGTGGTCTCTTTGCCGAGAATCAGGCATACGTGGTTGCAGGTTCAGTCCGAGCTCTCCATAGCAATTTCTCCCATATTGATATTTCTCCTAGACAAGGTAGAGTGTTGCAGGCTAACGAGAATGCTCGCATTATGGATGTGAAGAAAAATCTCAGGTGTCTCTACGAAATGATGGCCATAGGCATAATGGACAATAAGGAAATTGTGCAGGAGGTCAAGAGCATGGGGGAAGTGGTCAGTTACACATCTTTGCAAATCAGTAATCGTGATGCAAGGATTGATGACAATGAGAGTAACCTTAGGGAAATGATGGGAAAGGTGGACAGAATTCAAGAAGACCTCTAGTGCCTGATTAACATGAACCAAAGTAGCAAGTCCTTTGAAACCCCAGTAGCTGCAGCACACCCCATGGAGGAGGAATCAGTTGTCCAGCCCACGAAACCTACAGGCAATCCTTAAATGGTTCTTATTTCAAAACAGTTTTTATGTTTTATTGTCTTTTACTTTGCAGGCAGTTTATAAGGGTATACACAACCCCAGGCTCTAGGTGTTTTGCAAACTCTCTTTGTGGATTTCTTTGGTCATCTCCATGGACCAGTTTTGTTTCCAGCTTATTTGAACTGCAAGAACTCTCTGTTCCTGTTTTTATTTTGTAATGAATGGTTGTGCACAACCTGTTTTATAAAAATCTTTCTTAGTTTCTGTTATAAAAAAAAACCCTTGTCTTATTAATTTAATAATGTCACAATGTCTCATTTAATATCCTATGCATTATTAATTTTTAATTATCTTATGTTGTATTAATATTTTATTATAGTTTATTATTTTCTAATTAATTTATTTAAAACTTTCTAATTTTAATAATTTTTTAATCTAATTGGGTTTTAACCAATTATTATTATATTATCCTATGTTATATTAACAATTTTTGTTTCTTGTTTCACATGGCTATTGTTGAGGATTAGGTGAAGCTAGTGTAAAATTTAAATACCCGTGGCACTGTTTGTTTTGATGAAGTTCAATATTATGTCTATGACTGATTATAATTTTCTTTAAATCGTTAAATACATTATATCCATAGTTTTGGGTAACATCAATTTAATTTTTGGATTCAGAGTTCTATAGAGGTAGTTTTTGATGGATTTGGATTCATTAATTATCATAATAATCTTATTTGTTTTTCACTAGGACAATTATGTTTTGTACAAGATACCCTGCAATGGACATAAAGGGCATGAGACATAAATATCATGTTAGGAAGATCCGATACTCTTTTTGTTTAATTATGGTATGTCTTCCTCTTCACCTATCATATTTAAAATTAAAAGAAAAATTTCTATATATTTGATACCTCTTTATTTTATGTGTAAAGAAACTCCAATATGATGCCTAACACATTAAATGAATGTTATTAAATATGATGCTTAACAAGTTGATCAGTTTTATTATATAAGGTTGCTAGTTACGAACATAAATAATTTAGTGAGGAGAACTTAAGTTAAATTACAATACAACATGTTGGTAATTTGGGGATTGTTATGGAACTGCTATTTTAACCCCTTCAGGCGTTAGGCAAATTCGTGACATAAGTCCGGGGCTTAAACTGTATGTAGCAAATAGATGCACCCTTACACATGACATAAGGCATAGCAAAGTCTCTTGGTAGGTTATAATCTTAAATAATTAGTGAAAAAATCCCAAGTAGTGGGCAAAACACTTGTCCATTACATGTGTATAATAGTAGGCATCATTAGCAGCAGCCACCGTGGAATAGGCATTAGTATGTAGTAAGTATGTAGTAGCAGCCGCTGTGGTATAATAGGCATTATTAATAGGAGGAATAGTAGTATTAGCAGGTTAGTAGGAGGCAATGGGGCCCCTCAAAAAGAACTTACACTTTGAAGCGGGTACGCACCCACAGAGAGAGAACAAAGCACAGAGAGAGAACAAAGCCTTTTTGTATGCATTATTAGTTCACAATCATCTTATTTTTATTACTGAATTGTTTGAAGAAAGCTTTGGTGGTTTTAGTTTTGCGTAGCTTATTGAAATTATTGAAATTAAAAGTTTTTTTGAACTTTTAGAAGTAGGTATGGTTTAAGATATTAAAAAATTACAATGAGTGGAATCAAATAAATTACAAGCATTTTTGAACTTTTAGAGATGGATAAATAAACATATTTTAAAATATTAAAAGAATATTAAAAAATTAAGATATAGCAACAACCTTTAAGAAACCATGGTGGTGCTTAGAGGCGGACCCCACATGAAGGTTGGTTCATTCTTGGGGTTCTTCCCTAGGGTACTTTGTTTCTATAATATGTCATAATTAAGTAATTCACTCTAAAGAAACAAATTGTCCTTAACATTTTGGGACTAAACTATATTGAAGTGAACATCTGATCTAAATATGGTAACTGATTTTCAAGGATTCAATCAATCACATGTATCAAAATATGGTGGAGATCCTACACATGAGTGAGACGAGCCTTGTTTCCCATCGCTAAACCTTTGAAAAAAACCAATGAAAATAAATATAGGTATTTGGGAAGGCTTCCAAGTGAATCTCTTCTTCCCGAGAGAGGGTATGGAGTTCAGCTCCCTCTCTATGGAGTATTGATCCCTCTCCTTGAGAGTTTTCAGAATGCTACTGCTCTGACCTTGAGTCCATGATGTTTTTATGAGATGTAAAATTATCTCTATGTGTGATGAGTAGTTAAGAATTGCCAAAATATCTCTTCTATGTAATTTCATTATTATTATTACTATAAATGTCTAGAGTGAATCTTAGAGTATGCAAATTATTTTTTTACTATACCACATCAACTTCATTCAATTTATGTTTAACAATTATCTTATAGAACATAAATGTATGTAAATATAAAATCTAACTCCTTCATGATTTATATCAGGTATAGCATATATTCCTTTTCAATATATATGCATAATCAATCTCTTGCATCGCTGCCTTGTCTCGAATGGTGTAAATTGTCCCTTTGCTTTTCTTGCAACCACGTTTTCACTTGACTGATTGGGTAAAAGATTTAGGATTTAAATGACTAAATGTATTGGCTTTCGGTTATGGAGTAATGTGAATCCATCAGATAATATGATTATGTTTTATCATTCATATACCTTAACAAATTTAATAGTTGGATATGTAATATATATAAACATTAAAGAAAATAGATAAATTTTAAGTTGGACGCACGAATTTTGTTGGTTTACATATATATTGAATGGTAAACTGGAAACTTGGATTGTTGAAGGGTAAAAGAGATTGAAGCTTGAAAAGTAACTCTATTGTGTATTTTAAGCTTGAAACCTAAGTTCGGGTTCTCTCACTTATATGCTGATTTGTTTGCCAACAAGCTTTAGCTTTAGCATGGTATGGATCTATTTTTTCCAATAATTTGTTTAGTGAGAGAGTGAAAACTTTTCAAAGTTATATTGGTGGTGTTCTAATTGGTAATTTACTAATTTTAAACTTCAATGGAAATCCAAATTACTAATTTACAAGTCATTTTGGTAAACTTAAATAGAAATCCAATTTACAAATTTACAAATCAATTGTAGGAAATATGCAACTTTTAGCAATTGCCACTGCTTTGTAATATTCAACTCATAAATACAAATTTGAACAGCATTGAGAAATTAACCTTGAAATCCCCCAGGATAGACCAACTTGAGAATTTCGCTCAATGGAGCATGACGTCCCAATACATAATACATTTCAATTAGATGGGTTGTTCATCAAACAACAACACTGTAACTAAACTCGCCCGTGTTCAAGGCTTCAATGGCACAAGGTATTTTTCAATCCATGGTCATCCCAACGTTTTTCAATTTATTGTTTTTGAGTTTAATAATTGATATTGGAATGATAAAATTTTATCCCTAGAAATCTAAATTGCTTCAGAAATGGGCTATTTCGGTTGAATTTGATCACCCTTGTTTTAAGTAAAATTTGTGTATAACCCTAGAACTCTGGCATTGCTCAAATGCAAGATAAATATGGTGCTAACTTGGAAAAAGGATTATCCTAGTCTAGTGAAAAAACACTTGTTAAAAAGAGTATGGATAACCCCTCCATCCATTTTTCATTGTTAATGTTTTGGCTTGAGTTATCAATTTCCAATCTGATGTACGTAATTTCCTCCTCTTTCGGTATCTGGTAGGTCTTTTCTTTAGCCTCCAGAGCTTGTGATTTGTTGTGAGAGCTTTTGATTTGAAACCTAGTTTCTGTGGTGTTCACTAATTTGCAATTAACTGGTAAATGTTATTTCTTCAGCTACGAGAGCCCAAGATTTGCTGGGAGAGCATGTTGCTTGAAGGTTTCAGATGCCTGCCCATGGAGTTCCTTCTCTGCTGTTCTATGTTTGCAGGTAAGAAATATTTGGAATTTCTAGATCTATAATTTGAGCCATGTTTTAGTATTTTATGTTCAGTGATACAACCTCCATTTTTTGTCTACGAATATATGACTAATATTTTGGCTACCCCATCGCAGTTTGCAACAGTAGGTGTTTTAGGTGTCTGATATGTGGTGTATGTTGATCAACTGTTGTTTCCATAGTGGGTGTTTGCGGCAGATATCCCATATATTTTCCCTAGTTGTAGTTTGGTTAGGCATAAACTTTTGAAGCGGCTTGAAAACATCTCCATTCCAATGGTTAGTGTAGGTTGTGATATAGCTTATGTATTTTTTTTATTATTTCATAATATATTGATGAAGGAATGTCGGTGCCCAAAAATACATTTGTTTTAGTGCGCCAAGTTCCGGGAAGGCCTCGCATGCCAATTGTGACAGAGAAGAAAGAAGAGTACACCCTTTCACCTCTGTGCCTATTTAGGTGATATTTATAGTTTTTACAATGTAAATGGTGGCTTCGAGTTTGAAGTGCATTTATTTGGATATGCTACCAGTTCCTATAATTTATTCTAGTGTATGAATGATGTTTCAACTTTCTCATCATTATGAATTGTTGATTTTGTGGTTCAGATTTTGCTAGACTAGTACACATCACAAATAAATCATCCTGAGATTATAATTATAATTGTTGTTATTTACAGGCCAAAAGAAATTGAGAAACCCAAAGATCAAGCTTTACTACCTAAGAATGCGTTGCAGACTTTTGATTCTTCTTAGTTCAAATTTGTAAGAATACACACCTTTGTACTTCTCAAAGACAATTACTATCTATCACTAAAGACTACATAATAGATTATTAATTATTCATAATTTAAACATGCATCCTGATGATTCAGAGTGGAATGAATTTGGCAATGATCTCTACTCACTACCCGAAGTACCTCAAACAATGCATACAACACATTCACAGCCAGTGTTTACAAATAAAGCCAATGAAGACAACAAGATTAAGGCTCTTGTTGATTCATCTGCCTTGGAGTGGCAGCGGTGAGACATCTACGGGTTGTTTATAATGTCCTTTTTGGTGTATTGCTTAGGAATAATTTGAGGGATAACATTAATAGGAGAAAACAGGTTGGAGTATAACAAATAATACTTTCAGGTGTATTCCTTACACTTTCAGCTATCTTTGCAGGAAAACGAAGGAATGATATGCTAGAAGAGGATTTGGCAGAGGTGCAGGAGGAAGGGATCTAGCAGGAACAAGATTTGGTAAATATCTTAGGATTGCTGTTTATCTTTCATTAGCTTAGTGTTCTTACTACAATTTTGAGATATTATTTGCTTGCTTATTTCATGGGAGGTCAACTTTCCAATGTGTGTTTGGCTTCTGTTCTCTGTTGTTGTCACGTTTTATTAAATGTACACTAGCAACAATGTGATCTTTTTTATTTATGTTCTCATGCTATCAAGGATTCAATATTCCTATGCGTTAATTGGTTTTTTGGGATGATTATAATTGATTCTTATTATTTTCGAGGTCTCGGTTTTACAACTATAAAAATGTGCACACTTAAAAGTTGTTCAATTATTTTTAACAACATTTTGATGGATTGGATAATACAAAATTGATGTCATCAATTTGAAGTTGAATTGGGCACTAATCTTGCTTAAGTAATATGACTGAGGTTTGATTCTTTTAATGAATGAATAAACGATGATGCGGGTGGAGAAGAGAATATGAATGAACCAAGAACGGAATTTTCCCCAGAGAATTGTACTGGCAATGAAATTTATTTTTCATGGAGGTTGGAGGATCTTTGAGGAATTGAGGTTAGTCTTTTGTAAAGGTTGCATGTAATTAGATGGCAAGTAGATGCTTGTTTGATAGGGTGTACTATGGATTCTTGTTCCTGTAACATGAATTTTGACAATGAAGGTTATACAATTAAATTTTAATGGAGATCAGGGAAATATTTGATACTATCAAACAATACAATCATGCAGTAATGTTCATACAAAGTTAAAATATATATTTTTCACTTTCAAACCATGATGATGGTATTCTTAAGTTTTCAAAATTGACATTAGTTTTGTCTTCAATTGTGCCCATATTAATGCGGAAGTTATGAATATGAGATAAAGAATTTTCAAAATTGACATTAGTTTTATGACTTCAATTGGTCCTGTATTAATGTGGAAGTTATGAATCTGAGATAAAGCATTGACTGCAAGGAGTTAAAATTTATTCCCTAAAAATTCAAATTTTATGAATACATTTATGAAGATATTAATACCTCAAACTTTTCCTTTTTTCATTTAAGTAAAATCATCTTAGATGAATGAATTTGGCCTAATGCAGATAAAATCTATTCTTATGCATATTGACAGATGAATTTCAATGACAGGAACTACATTCGGTATCTGTTTCAAAGAAACTTGGGAAACACAATCATGATCATACTCTATTTCAAAATAACTTAATTATAATATTTAAGAGATTGTCGTTATGGGAAAACCATACTACATATCATGGGGAAAATTGAATAGAAAGGTTTATTGTCTATGAAGCGAGTTCGAAGTAGACATGTGAGATTTGATTTCTAATTGATAGGATATCAAAGGGAACTATGTGCAAGTACAAAGCCAGAATAGAGGAAGGGATTTATAATCAACATGTGCCCAAATTCATAACTCTGTTTTATAGCAAGAGGATTTTCTTTCTCCTTCTGTACCCATCACTTCAAATTTAGACAAAGAAGATGATAATAATGAGGAAGATCATGCTAATGCCTTTTCAAATCAACCTTTCTATCATGAATATTAATATGACCTAGGTATTAAGGGACATTATGAGAAGTTAGATCTGTCCACTATACTTTCTCATGCATCAAAGGTCGAAAAGCAGTTTGAAGAGCCATTGATTACCATTCTTGAGCTATTTGAAAAGAGCAATAATGGAGAGGAAAAGATTTCTGTTTCAAAACCTATTGAAATTTTAAGCAATGAACCTATATATGATGAATAATCAGATGAATTGGAAGAACAACCTTTTGAATCAGTATTTACAGAAGTATTCAGCAATGGACCTATGTATGGAATCTACGAGGACAGTGAGAGTGATGATGTTGGGTCACCAAATCAGTGCATAGTGTGTATTTTTGAGCAGCAATCTTCAGAAAGCAGAAATCCCATATCCTCTATTCTAGAAAAAGAATTTCAAGGAAATATTAAACCAAATGTAGTTGTCTCAGTTGGATATTTCAGAGACCAGTGAGGTAATTTTTGAATTTTCTTTTGTTTCATCTCCAACAGTCCAAGAAAAGAAGTTTGATGTCATCAATGAAATAGTGATTCCACATAAACAAGAAAATGTGGTAGTTACTTGTTCTCGATTTGCGTCTTCTAACAATTTCTATGACCCTGTAGCAAGTTACATGGGAGCAAAGCAAAGTGATAAATATTGTGTCCTTCATCTTTTAAGCACAAAATTTCAAATATGTGGGTATGGTTTCTTGGATCGTATGTTTTTATGGTTTCGAGTTTTTTCAGTCTTTTGTATGCTCAAAGATGGAAGCAAGTTTCAGCTAAATCATAAACTTCTGGATTGGTTATATTGGAAGTTTTCGTATATTTGAAAAGAAGTTTTTGATTGCTTAAGTATGAACAATGTAAATAAATAAGTTCTCTTTTTGAGCATTTATTTTCCAGTCTAAATTCAGTGGATTTGTTTTCGGTTAAGCAGTGTAGAAAAGCAGTTTGGTCTTTAGTTAGAGTTGGACAATAAGCTAATAAAATAAAGACTCCAGCCCAATGGATAAGGCAATATATAGATTCCAGTATGCTTGAAGAAGTGATTGCAGAGATGGAATGGAAGGCACTTGGTCTGCATTTCTTGGCATCTCACAAGGAGCGTGGCATCCACAGTCAGAGCCAGATGTTGGTATCGGAGATTTTCCTCTTTTCACTATCGCGCATGAAATCCTTAATCTTGTGATCCTTATCTCTTTCCCTTTTTAGCCAAATCCTCAACCTATATGTATTAAAATTTTAATAATCATTATTATTTTAACCAAAAAGATCTTTTTACAGAATGGTTTGCCCATTATCTCTTAATAAACTTATGTGTTATAAAAAGGGATAAAAAATATAATTTTAAATTTTAATAATTATTATTATTTTAACCAAAAAATCTTTTTACAGAATGGTTTGCCCATTATCTCTTAATAAACTTATGTGTTATAAAAAGGGATAAAAAATATAATTTTAAAAAGGGGATAAAATCTAATCATTTTAAAAGAACTATATATCTTGTCTTTTTAAGATCATTTCCCGTATTCACTTGTGTCATCCATTCTCATGTCAGTCATGCCATTGTCAACATAGCCCATGGTTCAATATATTTTCCCTATGCATCAGCACAACATGGGAACATCTACGTATATGAATAACCAAAATACATTTGTTATTCATACATGTGGGATAATTCCCATCACACAAAATAGAACATAAGAAGTGCTTTTAGCTGTAAAGGAGCCCATGCTTCGTCGTTTTGGTTATCAAATGGGTCGAGGCAAAGTTGAACAATTTGATATATACTGATGTATATGAATGATAGCAAGAGAAAGAGCTAAATCTATTCAATGTTATTTATGGAGAATTGAACTAAGACTGCCAATTTCCCAAATGAATTTGGGCACCTTTTGATTACTTGTGATAGTATTGAACAGCTTTAAACTATTTGGCATTTTTCTCCAATAGATGAAGTAGAGTATTTGATGGAAAAGCATATTACAAAGACATCAAATAGACCATCTCGTGTTTGATATCAAATCTTTGATCTAAAGAATAGGTGGCAGAGTGCTTGTTGGTTACAAAATACTCCAAATCTTCTCATTAATTTGGTGATCACAAAATAATGATGGATAACAGCTGACAGTCAAAGATTTTGTCGGAGGCAAAAAGTTAATAAGCATAATATTATTTCCAGATCTTAAGGCATGAATTGAGCACTCAAAAGGTTTATTCCAGATTTAACTACAAGTGACAGGTTTTTGGCAATTAAGCATTCGAAGGAGGCAAAAAATCAACTTTCTAGATTTCAAGGAATTAGTTAAGTTTATCCTGGGTATCGAGTTTACCAACTCCAGATTCTAAAGCAACAAATAAAGGACAGATGGAAATCAATGTCTAGATATAGAAGATTGATTTAAGCAATTGCAACCTATTCCAGTTTTTGGGGCAAGAATATTTCTCATTTGCTATTTTTGTAAAATTGGTTTGATGAGCATGAGTATAAATGTTCAAGTTTTGAATAGAGGAAGGGAGAGGGAGTTCTAGCTGAGGGCTGAGACTGTATTGGCAGGAGCATGTATTTCATTTCTTGGGTTATTAAGAATGCTTTGAGTGATTATCTGTCATTGAGCCTGCTTTTTTTTAATTTGAAACTTGATAAATATTATATGCTTTCATGATTTTTTCCTGTACTTGGATTCTTGTGGACAGTTTGTGATGTTTATCAGTGATCTAAAATAGAGTTGGTTCTTTCCTTAGATAATTTTATTCTCGTGCTCTCTTTGGCCTTCATATCATGTTCACACATCCACTATTTAGTATTCTCTTCTGATAGCTTGATCTCCGTTGTAAACTTTCAAGCCTACTTGTCCTTTTCAATAACCTAAGATTCACTAGCCATGCTTCTTCTGCATTCAAGGAGTATCTTTTAGTGATAACAACTCCTAAACACTCGAAAGGTTTGAAGTGCATTTTAGGTCTGGTTAATTCTTGCAATAAAAGAGAATCCAATCCAAATAAAGTGGTGTCTCCACCTCTAAGTTTAATTAATGATCAAATAGAAAGATGGCCAAAACTAGTTTCACTGTAGTTATGTTCATAGTTTGCCAACACTGTAGAAACCCATGAATGTTGACTCTTTCAGTAAAGATAGTTTTCCTTTGTATTAACTGGTAGAGACGACGAATGTAGAAATTTTACTTTCACCTTTGTGGAGCTTGCTCAGATTTGGATGGGTAGTTTAGGTCTAAAGGAAATTTATGATGAATTAATGATGCAGGGTGCGGAATAGAACGGAAAACACCAGCACAAGGATATGTATGTCATAGATGTAGAGTTCTTGGTATGTTCATCATGTCTAGTAACTTCGTAAGCAAACTGTTCATTAAGAGCATGGCTAATGGGCTCGATATGGGTTCTCGCCATCTTATTTGTTTTCTCCAGGACATTTCATCCAACATTGTCCGACAAATGAGGATTCCAATTTTGGCCTCAAAAGGGTGAATCCTCCAACTGGCATTCCCAAATCAATGCTTGTTACTACTGTCGATGGCTCTTATGGATTGCCAAATCCGGCAGTTGCATTTTTTAGGCCTAATGAGTAAGTCATTTGAACCAAACCTTCATAAGTGACAACACTATAAAGTGGAAGGTCTATGAAATTGGCTATGCATTGCTTCTCAATTATTAGATGCTGATTAAAATAATTTGTCATGTAGAGCTGGTTTTGACAAGGAAGTTGACGGGTTCCCATCTAACCATTATGTTGGTGAACTGCCACCTGAATTGCATAGTCCATTGTGATGTTTCCTTTGGGTTTTGCATAGATTGATGTATGATCAGCATAGATTCAGTTAAACCAAAATATATCAAACATTAAGAAAAAAATTAAAAATACTTTAGATTCATTTAAATACTTCTAATATTAATTTTATTTTTATTTAGTAAACCTTAAAAAATTAAATCTCACATAAATTGTTTTAGTTGGACAAATCTAACCACAAAACACTTACAACTTCTTCCAAAAGCGTTATGGTCCCACTATATATATATATATATATATATATATATATATATATAAAACACACTTAATCTGGATTCCCTTCGGGCATCCCGAAGCGTTCTCCAGTTGTCTAACATTGTGACAAAACGTTCTGCCCCATAATCCACAAAGTCATCATCAGCACCCGGCTAAGCGACCCCTAGATTTGATAGTTCTAAATTATGTAAATGTACCAGCCGACACTCTTTTTCTTATTTTCCTTAATTATCTCCCTAAAAAAAGATATTAATAGCTGATTGTTTAATCAATTATCTCCGCACAAAAAATATTAATGGTTTATCGCGTTTCATATTCTTCTGCCAGATTTCACCCGTTGCTTATATTGCGACCAAGCTGAGCTCGCAGGCATACCTTTCGTAGCTGGTTCTGCTGGAATTCTTGAATCTACTCGTGATTTTTAAAAATGGTTAAGGAAATCGGTTACTACGACATGCTGGGAGTAAGTCCCACGGCCAGTGAAAGAGAGATCAAGAAAGCTTATTACATGAAGGCTAAGCAAGTTCATCCTGATAAAAATCCAAATAATCCTCAAGCTGCGGATAATTTTCAGGCATTGGGAGAAGCTTACGAAGTTCTCAGTGATCCAACACAGCGAGCATCATATGACGTACATGGAAAAGCCGGCGTATCAACGGAAACACTGATAGATTCAGAAGCAGTTTTTGCTATGTTGTTTGGAAGCGAGTTTTTTGAAGACTATATAGGCAAGCTTTCAATACTTTCAGTGTTTTCTTTAGTGATGTCTACTGAAGGGCCGGGACATATACATATCAAAAGACTACTACAGAAGATGAAGGTTGTCCAAGACGAAAGAGAAAAAAAGCTGGCACAGATTTTGAAAGATCGTCTTAAGCAGTATGTACAAGGTGACAAAGACAAGGTGACAAAGAAGGGTTTATACAACAAGCTATATCTGAGGTTCGACGGTTCAACAGTACATCTTATGGAGTCGATGCGCTGCACACAATTGGTTACATATATGAAAGACAAGCGTCAATGGAACTTGGGAAGAAAGACATATATTTGGGTGTGCCTTTGACAGTTCAATGGTTCAGATGTGAAGTGAATTTTATAGCTGAATGGTTCAAAAACAAATCGCATTTTATAAAATCTTATGTCACAGCAGCTACAGGTGGTTTTGCATTACTAAAATTACTACTGAAACAGCAGCTAATTATGGAAAATTATTCTGACAATAATCTGAGAGCATTTATACATTCCAACAAAGAATTGTTTATTGACTCTCTTTTTAAATTAAGCGTGCCTGATATTGAAGACACCCTCTCAAATGTGTGCCAGATGGTGTTGCAAGATAACAGTGCAAGGAAAGAAGATCTTCTAGCTCGTGCAAAGGGCTTAAAAACCCTTGGAAGCATTTTTCAAACTGCGAAACTAAAAAATGAACATGGAACTGCAGAAAGACACACTGCTCCAAGGTTGGCCAAGGAAGAATACAAAAACTATGCAAGCTCTCCGTCCAGCGCGACTCCACTTTACTCTGAAGGCCGTGGAAAAAGATCATGGATCCGTCAATCAATGGATGCCCTTTTCCGGTTTTCCAACGATCTTTCAAAAAAGATTTTTTCCATCTTTGATTTTAACATGTTTGATACTTAGCAACTTTTATAGTTTTTTTATTATGAACTGGCCTACCTTATTGGCCTACCTTATAACTTTTATATGTTATTATGAACTGGCCTACCCTGTTGGCCTACCTTACTACAATCTTTCATCTCCCTAATTCATTTTAAAGAGAACATGGGCTCGTGGGTTATTCCCATGGTTAAAAAGTTTTTTTCAATAGACTTGTAAGTATTTTAGTATAAATATGTCTCTTTGTTATTGATAATTTCTGCTCTTATTGTTTATATAAATCTTTCTATTTACAATGCTTGGAATTATTTTTAGATTATTTGATCTATAATATTAGTAAAAAATAATATTATCTCAACATTGTTTTTCAGTTTAGTCTTTTAGAAGTTTGATTATGTGGCACATATCGATAGGAAATCATTGGGTTTATCCAATTTTGTTGTATTTCCATTGGATTTGGATGATTTGGAATGAATGGGATTGTGGGAAACTAATGGCAATGCAAATAGAGCATCCTTATGTGCTAGCCTAGGCTATGATATCATTAAATGGATATTTTTCTTTTGACAATAATTTATTGCGACACAACAAGCACGCCATTCCCAACTTGGGAGTATTAGAGTGATGCGTAGCTCGCTTAAAACATTCAATAAAGAATCTTAGGCTAAGTAGCCACTAGTGGGGTATTTACTCCAACAAAGTCACCAAAGTCATGTACCTAGCAACAACCAATTTGTTCTAGATAGATGGCCCATGAGAAGAAAAATATCTTTTTGGGAATTCAAATCCACAAATAGATTCCAGGAAGCATGAATGGGAGATCATATGTGGATTATATAAAAATCAATTTAGAAATTATAGTGAGTTTGAGATTCTTGGACATAGGGATCTTGATCGTTTGAATGATTGGAACAATGCTTTTGTAGATGAGGAGACGATCTTTCAAAAAAGATTTTTTCCATCTTTGATTTTAATATGTTTGATACTTAGCAACTTTTATAGTTTGTTTATTCTTAATATGTTATTATGAACTGGCCTACCTTACTACGATCTTTCATCTCCCTGATTCATTTTAAAGAGACCATGGGCTCTTATTATTCTCATGGTTAAAAAGTTTTTTTTAATAGACTTGTAAGTATTTTAGTATAGATATGTCTCTATGTTATTGATAATTTCTGCTCGTATTGTTCATATAGATGTTTCTATTTACAATGCTCTAAATTATCTTTAGATTATCTGATTTTAATATTAGTACAAAATAATATTATCTCAACATTTTTTTTCAGTTTAGACTTTTAGAAGTTCAATTATGTGGCACATATTGATATGAAATCATTGGGTTTATCTAGTTTTGTTATATTGCCATTGGATTTGGATGATTAGGAACGAATGGGATTGTGGGAAACTAATGGCAATGCAAATAGAGCATCCTTATGTGCTATCCTAGGCTATGATATCATTAAATGGATAATGTATTTGATTGGAGCCATTAATATAACACTTGAAAATCTCTCGCATCTAGGGAAAAGTCCATTACTTCTTCTAGCTCCTACAGGGGTAGCAGCTTTCAACACATCCACAACAAGAGTTCATTCTGCACTTCATATATCGATCAAAGAAATTAATCCTTTACGAGGACTGAGTTTAATTAACTTACAAGAAGAGTTGAGGAATGTTAAATATATTTTGATTGATGAAATGAGGTTTATTGGAAAAAATCTATTAATGAGAATAGATTCAATACTTCGCCAAGCCTTCCTCGAAAATGTTAATATACCTTTTGGTCGGTGATTTGGGACAATTTTCACCTGTCATGGATAACCTTGTATATGCATCTAAAGGTATTGCAAAACAATTGTGGAACACATTCACAACAGTTGTGACCCTCGATATTGTGTTTCGACCGAATTGAGAAAGCAATGAACAAATATCTTTTTGTAATTTGTTAATGAGTATTAGAGATGCAGTTCCAACAATAGAGGATTGGAAATTGCTGGTGACTCATACAGATACTTCCTTGGATGCTCTAATGAAAAATTCAATCGATAAGGTGATACATTTGTTTGTGACAAATGATGATGTAAACTGTTATAGCAAACGTTTAATAATAGGCCTAAACTGTCTCATTACGACCAATATTGCTACATCTGTAAGAAGAAACTTTCGTACGGAAGGAGATGAAGAACAGTTGGAACTTGAATTACTAATAGCCATAGGAGAAAGGGTAATGTCGACATCAAACCTATGGACTGATGTAGGACTCATCAATGGTGCTCTTGGAGTTATACAACAAATTGTATATAACCTTGGAAGTTCGCCTCTATAACCACCCACGTATGTTTTAATAAAATTTGATTATTATGTTGGGGTACCTTGGGATGAACCATTTCCTCAAGTTGTTCCTATTACATCTATCAAAAGAGGTAATAAAAAACAATTTCCATTGAAACCTGCTTGGGGTTTAACAATCCATAAGTCACAAGGATTGACATTGGACAAAGCTACTATTAATATTGGAAAGCAAGAGAGGTAGGGTATGACATTTCCAACAATATCTTGAGTTAAAGATTTGACAATTCTACAATTTCAACCTCCATTCTCATATGGCCGATATGAGAAGATGTAAAAACTACCAGGTGTGAAGATAGAAAAGATGAACAAGATAGATAGAGAATGATCAATATGTGAACCATCTTTTCATTTATTTAATCATTTCAAAATTATTATCTCTATTTTTCAGTTTAACAATTTATTCAATCCTTAATACTTATTACTTACATTGAGATAATCCTCATAATTCTATCTGTGTTTTCAACATAACCCGTTCCTTACAATGTTGATCAAACTCCAGTTTTGTGTCACCTCCCAAGACTGAAACCAACATAGATCCAAATCCCAGGCTTTATCAGGCGTCGAGAGGGATCAAATATCCCAAGGTGGAAACCTCTTCTCAGGTATTGCACTCAAGGGGGTTTACACCTCGAGAGATTTGATCCCTTTCGGCTCTTGATATAGCCCATGATTTGGATCTAGATGGTTTATCGCGTTTCATATTCTTTTGCCAGATTTCACCCGTTTCTTATATTGCGACCAAGCAGAGCTCGCAGGCATACCTTTCGTATCTGGTTCTGCTGGAATTCTTGAATCTACTCGTGATTTTTAAAAATGGTTAAGGAAATCGGTTACTACGACATGCTGGGAGTAAGTCCCACGGCCAGTGAAAGAGAGATCAAGAAAGCTTATTACATGAAGGCTAAGCAAGTTCATCCTGATAAAAATCCAAATAATCCTCAAGCTGCGGATAATTTTCAGGCATTGGGAGAAGCTTACGAAGTTCTCAGTGATCTAACACAGCGAGCATCGTATGACGTACTTGGAAAAGCCGGGGTATCAACGGAAACACTGATAGATCCAGAAGCAGTTTTTGCTATGTTGTTTGGAAGCGAGTTTTTTGAAGACTATATAGGCAAGCTTTCAATACTTTCAGCGTTTTCTTTAGTGATGTCTACTGAAGGGCCGGGACATATACATATCAAAAAACTACTACGGAAGATGAAGGTTGTCCAAGATGAAAGAGAAAAAAAGCTGGCACAGATTTTGAAAGATCGTCTAAACCAGTATGTACAAGGTGACAAAGAAGGGTTTATACAACAAGCTATATCTGAGGTTCGACGGTTCAACAGTACATCTTATGGAGTCGATGCGCTGCACACAATTGGTTACATATATGAAAGACAAGCGTCAATAACACTCGGGAAGAAAGACATATATTTGGGTGTGCCTTTTACAGTTCAATGGTTCAGATGCGAAGTGCATTTTATAGCTGAATGGTTCAAAAACAAATGGCATTTTATAAAATCTCATGTCAGAGCAGCTACATGTGGTTTTGCACTACTAAAATTACTACTGAAACAGCAGCTAACTATGGAAAATTATTCTGACGATAATTTGAAAGCATTTATACATTCCAACAAAGAATTGTTTATTGACTCTCTTTTTAAATTAAGCGTGCCTGATATTGAAGGCACCCTCTCAAATGTGTGCCAGAGGGTGTTGCAAGATAACAGTTCAAGGAAAGAAGATCTTCTAGCTCGTGCAAAGGGCTTAAAAACCCTTGGAAACATTTTTCAAACTGCGAAACTAAAAAATGAACATGGAACTGCAGAAAGACACAGTGCTCCAAGGTTGGCCAAGGAAGAATACAAGAACTATGCAAGCTCTCCCGATACATCACCAACGACTCCTTCCAGCTCGACTCCACTTTACTCTCAAGACCGTGGAAAAAGATCATGGATCCGTCAATCAATGGATGCCCTTTTTCGGTTTGCCAACGATCTTTCAAAAAGGATTTTTTCTATCCTTGATTTTAACATGTTTGATACTCAGCAACTATAACTTTTATATGTTATTATGATCTGGCCTACCTTACTACGATCTTTCATCTTTAGAACATGGGCTCTTGGGTCATTCCCATGGTTAAAAAGTTTTTTTTTTAAGACTTATAACTATTTTAGTATAAATATGTCTCTTTGTTATTGGTAATTTCTGCTCTTATTGTTTATATAAATCTTTCTATTTACAATGCTCTGAATTATTTTTAGATTATTTGATTTATAATATTAGTAAAAAATAATATTATCTCAACATTGTTTTTTAGTTTAGTCTTTTAGAAGTTTAATTATGTGGCACATATTGATATGAAATCATTGGGTTTATCCAATTTTGTTGTATTTCCATTGGATTTGGATGATTAGGAATGAATGGGATTGTGGGAAACTAATGGCAATGCAAATAGAGCATCCTTATGGGCTAGCCTAGGCTATGATATCATTAAATGGATATTTTTTCTTTTGACAATAATTTATTGCGACACAACAAGCATGTCATTCCTAACTTGGGAGTATTACAGTGATGTGTAGCTCGCTTAAAACATTCAATAAAGAATCTTAGGCTAAGTAGCCACCAGTGGGGTATTTACTACAACAAAGTCACCAAAGACATGTACCTAGCAACAACCAATTTGTTCTAGATAGATGGCCCATGAGAAGAAAAATATCTTTTTGGGAATTCAAATTCACAAATAGATTCTAGGCAGCATGAATGGGAGATCATATGTGGATTATGTAAAAATCAATTTATAAATTATAGTGAGTTTGAGATTCTTGGACATAGCGATCTTGATCGTTTGAATGATTGGAACACTGCTTTTGTGGACGAGGAGACGATCTTTCAAAACATATTTTTTCCATCTTTGATTTTAATATGTTTGATACTTAGCAAATTTTATAATTTGCTAATTCTTAATATGTTATTATGAATTGGCCTACCTTATTGGTCTACCTTACTATGATATTTCATCTCCCTGATTCATTTTAAAGAGACCGTGGGCTCTTGTGTTATTCTCATGGTTAAAAAGTTTTTTTTTAATAGACTTGTAAGTATTTTAGTATAGATATGTCTCTATGTCATTAATAATTTCTGCTCGTATTGTTCATATAGATCTTTCTATTTACAATGCTCTAAATTATCTTTAGATTATCTGATTTATAATATTAGTACAAAATAATATTATCTCAACATTGTTTTTCAATTATGTGGCACATATTGATATGAAATCATTGGGTTTATCCAGTTTTGTTATATTGCCATTGGAATTGGATGATTAGGAATGAATGGGATTGTGGGAAACTAATGGCAATGCAAATAAAGCATCCTTATGTGCTAGCCTAGGCTATGATATCATTAAATGGATAATTTTCTTTTGACAGTAATTTTTTGCAACACAACAAGCACGTCATTCCCAACTTGGGAGTATTACAGTGATGTGTAGGTTGCTTAAAACCTTCAATAAAGAATCTTAGGCTAAATAGCCACCTGCGGGGTATTTACTTCAACAAAGTCACCCAAGACTTGTACTTAGCAGCAAATTTATAACTTTTAACTTTATATATGTTATTGGCCTACCTTATAACTTTTATATGTTATTATGAACTGGCCTACCCTGTTGGCCTACCTTACTACGATATTTCATCTCCCTAATTCATTTTAAATAGACCATGGGCTCTTGGGTTATTCCCATGGTTAAAAGTTTTTTTAATAGACTTGTAATAAATATGTCTCTTTGTTATTGATAATTTTTGTTCTTATTGTTTATATAGATCTTTCTATTTACAATGCTCTGAATTATTTTTAGATTATCTGATTTATAATATTAGTAAAAAATAATATTATCTCAACATTGTTTTTCAGTTTAGTCTTTTAGAAGTTTAATTATGTGGCACATATTGATATGAAATCATTGGGTTTATCCAATTTTGTTATATTTCCATTGGATTTGGATGATTAGGAATGAATGGGATTGTGGGAAACTAATGGCAATGTAAATAGAGCATCCTTATGTGCTAGCCTAGCCTATGATATCATTAAATGGATATTTTTCTTTTGACAATAATTTATTGCAACACAACAAGCACGCCATTCCCAACTTGGGAGTATTACAGTGATGCGTCGCTTGCTTAAAACATTCAATAAAGAATCTTAGGCTAAGTAGCCGCCAGTGGGGTATTTACTCCAACAAAGTCACCAAATACTTGTCCCTAGCAACAACCAATTTGTTCTAGATAGATGGCCCATGAGAAGAAAAATATCTTCTTGGGAATTCAAATCCACAAATAGATTCTAGGCAGCATGAATGGGAGATCATATGTGGATCATATAAAAATCAATTTATAAATTATAGTGAGTTTGAGATTCTTGGACATAGAGATCTTGATCATATGAATGATTGGAACACTGCTTTTGTAGATGAGGAGACAATCTTTCAAAAAAGATTTTTTCCATCTTTGATTTTAATATGTTTGATACTTAGCAACTTTTATAGTTTGTTTATTCTTAATATGTTATTATGAACTGGCCTACCTTATTGGCCTACCTTACTATGATCTTTCATCTCCCTAATTCATTTTAAAGAGACCATGGGCTCTTGCGTTATTCTCATGGTTAAAAAGTTTTTTTTAATAGACTTGTAAGTATTTTAGTATATATATATCTCTATGTTATTGATAATTTCTGCTCATATTGTTCATATAGATCTTTCTATTTACAATGCTCTAAATTATCTTTAGATTATCTGATTTATAATATTAGTATAAAATAATATTATCTCAACATTGTTTTTCAGTTTAGACTTTTAGAAGTTCAATCATGTGGCACATATTGATATGAAATCATTGGGTTTATCCAGTTTTGTTATATTGTCATTGGATTTGGATGATTAGGAACGAATGGGATAGTGGGAAACTAATGGCAATGCAAATAGATCATCCTTATGTGCTATCCTAGGCTATGATATCATTAAATGGATAATTTTCTTTTGACATTAATTTTTTGCAACACAACAAGCACGCCATTTCCAACTTGGGAGTATTACAGTGATGTGTAGGTTGCTTAAAACATTCAATAAAGAGTCTTAGGCTAAGTAGCCACCTGTGGGGTATTTACTTCAACAAATTCACCCAAGACTTGTACTTAGCAACAACTATATGCAACAACCAATTTGTTCTAGATAGATTCCCCATGAGAAGCAAAATATCTTCTTGGGAATTCAAATCCACAAAGAGATTCCAGGCAGCATGAATGGGAGATCATATGTGGATTATATAAAACTCAATTTCTAAATTATAGTGAGTTTGAGATTCTTGGACATAGGGATCTTGATCGTATGAATTATTGGAACACTAATTTTTGTAGATGAGGAGACCTCTAGTCATGCAATTCATTTCATCTCTGAAATGCGAAAATTGAAAAAGATTTCTACTAATCAACATGCAAAGTCTTCATTAGTTGATAGTTTGGGGGATAAGAAAAGAATCGCATACAATCATATCCTTGAGCATTATAGAACATGTGTTGATCCCCTACACATGATAATCCAAGGAACTGTGAGTATGGGAAAAATGTATTTGATTGGAGCCATTAAAAATACACTTGAAAATCTCTCGCATCCAAGGAAAATTTCATTACTTCTTCTAGCTCCTACATGGGTAGCAGCTTTCAACATATCCACAACAATAGTTCATTCTACACTTCATATATCGATCAAAGAAATTAATCCTTTACAAGGACTGAGTTTAATTAACTTACAAGAAGAGTTGAGGAATGTTAAATATATTTTGATTGATGAGATGAGGTTTATTGGAAAAAATCTATTAATCAGAATATATTCAATACTTCGCCAAGCCTTCCTCGAAAATGCTAATATACCTTTTGGTGGAAGATCAATTATATTGGTTGGTTATTTGGGACAATTTCCACCTGTCATGGATAAGCTTGTATATGCATCAGAAGGTATTGCAAAAGAATTGTGGAACACATTCACAACAGTTGTGACCCTCGATATTGTGTTTTGACCAAATTGACAAAGCAATGAACAAATATCTTTTTGTAATTTGTTAATGAATATTAGAGATGCAGTTCCAACAATAGAGGATTGGAAATTACTGGTGACTCGTACAGATACTTCCTTGGATGCTCCAATGAAAAATTCAATCGATAAGGTGATACATTTGTTTGCAACAAATGATGATGTAAACTATTATAAAAAGTGTTTAATAAGAGGCCTAAATTGTCCCATTGCGACTAGTATTGCTACATCTGTAAGAAGCAACTTTCGTACGAAAGGAGATGAAGAATGGTTGGAACTTGAATTACTGATAGCCATAGGAGAAAGGGTAATGTCGACATCAAACCTATGGACTGATGCAGGACTTGTCAATGGTGCTCTTGGAGTTATACAACAAATTGTATATAACCCTGGAAGTTCGCCTCTAGAACCACCCATGTATTTTTTAATAAAATTTGATAATTATGTTGGGGTACCTTGGGATGAACCATTTCTTCAAGTTGTTCCTATTACATTTATCGAAAGAGGTAATAAAAAACAATTTCCATTGAAACTCGCTTGGGGTTTAACAATCCATAAGTCACAAGGATTGACATTAGACAAAGCTACTATTAATATTGGAAAGCAAGAGAGGTAGGGTATGACATTTACAACAATATGTTGAGTTAAAGATTTGACAATTCTATGATTTCAACCTCCATTCTCATATGGTCGATATGAGAAGACGTAAAAACTACCAGGTGTGAAGATAAAAAAAGATGAACAAGATAGATAGAGAATGATCAAGATGTGAACAATATTTTCATTTATTTAATCATTTCAAAATTATTGTCTCTATTTTTCAGTTTAACAATTTATTCAATCCTTAATACTTATTACTTACATTGAGATAATCCTCATAATTCTATTTATGTTTTCAACATAACATGTTCCTTACAATGCTGAACAAACTCCAGTTTTGTATCACCTCCCAAGACTGAAACCAACATAGATCCAAATCCCAGGCTTTATCAAGCGTCGAAAGGGATCAAATATCCCGAGGTGGAAACCTCTTCTCAGGTATTGCACTTAAGGAGGTTTACACCTTGAGAGATTTCATCCCTCTTGGCGCTTGATAGAGCCCACGATTTGTATCTAGGCTAGTTTATGATCAACATAGATTCATTTAAACCAAAATCTATCAAACATGTAAAAAAATTCGAACCACTTAGTTTTTTTTAATTACTTTTAATTTGATTTTAATTTTTTATTTAGTAAACCTACAAAAAAATATTAATAATTAACTCATACAACTTTGTGAGGCAACATAATTTTTTTAGTTCGATAAATCTAACCACAAATCCCTTACAAAT